>CAUYLG010053637.1:0-141863 GCA_963573385.1 Cacajao melanocephalus | reverse complement strand
AGCCTACCAACCAAAAAAAGCCCAGGTCCAGATGGGTTCACAGCTGAATTCTACCAGACATACAAAGGGGAGTTGGTACCACTCCTTCTGAAACTATTCCAAACAATCCAAAAAGAGGGAATCCTTCCCAAATCATTTTATGAGACCAACATCTTCCTGATACCAAAACCTGCCAGACACTCAACAAAAAAAGGAAACTTTAGGCCAATATCCATGATGAACATAGATGCAAAAATCTTCAATAAAATACTTGCAAACTGATTGCAATAGCACATCAAAAAGCTTATCCATCATAATCAAGTAGGCTTCACTCCAGGGATGCAAGGCTGGTTCAACATATGCAAGTCTATGAACGTAATCCACCAAATAAACAGAACCAAAGACAAAAACCACATGTTTATCTCAGTTGATGCAGAGAAAGCCTTCGACAAAATTCAACAGTGCTTTATGCTAAAAACTCTCAATAAACTAGGTATAGATGGAACATATCTCAAAATAATAAAAGCTATTTAGGACAAACTCACAGCCAATATCATACTGAATGGGCAATAACTGGAAGCATTCCCTTTGAAATCTGGCACTAGACCAGGATGTCCTCTCTCACCACTCCTATTCAATATAGTATTGGAAGTTCTAGCCAGAGCATTCAGGCAAGAAAAATAAATAAAGTGTATTCAATTAGGAAAGTAAAGTGGTCTCTATTTGCAGAAGTTTACATGAAGTCAAGTGGTCTCTATTTGCAGACGACATGATTGTATATTTAGAAGATCCCATTGTCTCAGCCCAAAATCTCCTTAAACTGATATGCAATTTCAGCAAAGTCTTAGGATATCAAATCAACGTGCAGAAATCACAAGCATTCCTATACACCAATAACAGACTAAAAGAGAACCAAATCAAGAGTGAACACTGATTCACAATTGCTACAAAGACAATAAAATACGTAGGAATACAACTAACAAAGGATGTAAAGAACCTCTTCAAGGAGAACTATGAACCATTGCTCAAGGAAATAAGAGAGGACACAAACAGAAGGAAAAATATTCCATGCTCATGGTTAGGAAGAATTGCTATCGTGAAAATGGCCATACTGCCCAAAGTAATTTACAGATTCAACGCTATCCCCATCAAGCTACCAATGACCCTCTTCACAGAACTAGAAAAAACCACCTTAAACTTCATATGGAACCAAAGAGAATCCACATAGCCAAGATAATCGTAAGCAAAAAGTACAAAGCTGGAGGCATCACACTACTGACATCAAATTATACTACAAGGCTAGAGTAATCAAAACAGCTTAGTACTGGTACGAAAAAAACAGATATAGGCCAAAGGAACTGAACAGCGGCCTTGGAGGCAATCCCACACATCTATAACCATCTGATCTTTGACAAACCTGACAAAAGCAAGAAATGGGGAAAGATTCCCTGTTTAATAAATGGTGTTGGGATTACTTGCTAGCCATGTGCAGAAAACAGAAACTGGACCCCGTCCTGACACCTTACACTAAAATTAACTACACATGGATTAAAGACTTAAACATAAGACCTAACACCATAAAAATCCTAGAAGAAAACCTGGGCAAAACCATTCAGGATATAGGCATAGGCAAGGACTTCTTGACTAAAACACCAAAAGTCTTGGCAACAAAAGCCAAAATAGAGAAATGGAATCTAATTAAACTCCAGAGCTTTTGTACAGCAAAAGAAACAATCATTAAAGTGAACCAGCAACCAACAGAATGGGAAAAATTTTTGGATTCTACCCATCTGACAAAGAGCTAATATCCAAAATCTACAAAGAACTAAAACAGATTTACAAGAAGAAAAAAAAAAAAAAAAAACATTCAAAAGTGGGCAAAGGACATGAACAGATACTTTTCAAAAGAAGACATATATGAGGCCAACAAACATATGAAAAAATGCTTGTCAACACTGGTCATGAGAGAAATGCAAATCAAAACCACATTGAAATACCATGTCACGCCAGTTAGAATGGCGATCTTTAAAAAGTCTGGAGACAACAGATGCTGAAGGATGTGGAGAAATAGGAACACTTTTACACTGTTGGTAGGAATGTAAACTAGTTCAACCATTGTGGAAGACAGTGTGGCGATTGCTCAAGGACCTAGAAATAGAAATTCCATTTGACCCAGCAATCCCATTACTGGGTATATATCCAAAGGATTACACATCATTCTATTATAAAGACACATGCACAGATGTTCATTGTGGCTCTGTTTACAATAGCAAAGACCTGGAACCAACCCAAATGCTCATTGATGATAGACTGGACAAGGAAAATGTGGCACATATACATCATGGAATACTATGCAGCCATAAAAAGATGAGTTTGTGTCCTTTGTAGGGACATGGATGAATCTGGAAACCATCATTCTCAGCAAACTGACACAAGAACAGAAAATCTAACACCACATGTTCTTACTCATAGGAGGGTGTTGAACAATGAGAACACATGGACACAGGGAGGGGATCATCACACACTGGGGTCTGTTTGGGGGAACTAGGGGAGGGACAGTGGGGGTAGGATGGATGGGGAGGGGTAACATAGGTAGTAATGCCAGATATAGGTGACAGGAGGATGGAGGCAGCAAACCACATTGCCATATATGTAACTATGCAACAATTCTGTATGATCTGCACTTGTACCCCAGAATCTAAAGTACAATAAAAAAAAATATATATATGTAAATAAATTAAGAAAGAAACACACTATGTTAGCCTCTTATTTGAGATTTCTAAATTTTGATGCTCTTAATATCAAATTTTAACTTGTGATTTTTACTGTTTGTATTTATTCAATGTTAATATATACATTCAAATTATCTTTGATTTATTTTTCCTGCTACGAATTTGTGCTTCTTGTCATTGTCTAATTAATTAAGGGTCTATTGTACATAGACACACACACATTAGTACCAATAACTCACATAAATGCTGGAGGGTTTTGTTAATTAAAATAAAATATTTTATATTTATATTTGCAAGTAAATACAGTCACATTTTTCAAATAAAATATGAAAAAAGAAAAGAATAGGCACACTTGAATAATTGTGCTGTTTCTGTTAGGTTTGTAACAGAAAGGACAGATACACTCAAGCTGCCAACAAATTAGTAGCAGTCTGCTTTCAACTGTGGGGATAAAATCTAGTGCATCCAGCATGGAGAATGCAGTAGAATTGGGGGAAGATAATCATCAAGGTCCTGAGTGAGCAAAGAAATGGTGCAGCTACCAGAGCCTAAAGAGTGCCTGGATGGAGAGTGTTACCTGAAGAAGGATAATTCCCTGGAGGGGGACATGACCAATCTCCAGCATCATGCTTCGTAGAGATCCCTGGGATTTAATACCCAAGTCTCAGCGTCTGATCTCTACAGGCTCCAATATAGCAAACACAATCGGAATCTAGAGAGAGAGGAGTCCTTTGATATTGCCTATAGCATTGAGCCTCCTAAGTCACAGAACAAGGTGGGGAAAGATGTAGAGTGAATAAAATCCAGAAACTAGAAAATAACTAATGCTTCTTTTTTTTTTTCCATCAATGAAATAAACATTAGTTCTATTTCATCCAAAATCTTTTCTCAAATCAAATTAATTTATAGTACTTAAATTTGATAAGATATGAAAACAGGGAACTCTTTTCATTAACGTAACTCCATTTACTTAAATTTCTACTTGCTTTACACATGAGAATCTGTTTTATCTTTTGAAGAAGCATTTCAGTGTTAGTTAATGCAGCATATATACAAACACTCTTGATACGGAACACATAAACTTTATCACTTTTTTCTTGTAATTTAAGAAAATTCAATACCCTATAATAAAGGGTCAAATTTCTATGGGGTTAATGAAATATAATATTTTTATTAGATAATACTGTCACACACAAAAAAAAAAAACAAAGTAAACATAATGTATCTTCTGTGTTAGACAACTAACTATGCAATGCAGTTTTTGGACCAATTGATCCAGCAGTAGTCATCTTCCAATAACTCTCTCTGCAAGAAAATTAACCTTACCCCCTTTGTTTGAGAATGGGAGAATAAATGTCTGACAGGAGCTGTTCACCTTTCACTTTATATCTAATTCTATTTACTATAGACTTTTATATACTTTTAATTCAAAATGCTTCTGCCTCTTTCCCTTTATATATTAACTCATAACTGAAATGTGCTTAAAATAATGAGAAAAGCGTATCTTGGATTTTTATAATTGCTTTATTTTATGAACCTAAAAGGAATGGAAAAAGTACAGATAACATAATACAAAAAAGCACAACAAATTTTAGGAAAATTATGAATTACAACTTTTCTTTTAGGATTTTTACCAGTGATTTACATATTAATATTTAATTTCTTAAATTTTTAAAATAGTTCTATAAATTTTCCTATAAAAATAATATTATTTTCACATGGACATAAACCATTGTCTCTGATGAGTTTTTTGAGATGTAGTTTAGGAGATATTTAATGTAGTAAAAATTTCCCAGACTGTAAACATATATTGGACATATATCAATTGAATGAAAAACTACCTAGTTGGCACATAGAAACAGTAAATAAACCAAAAATTATCTGTAAGAATCTAGCAAAATATATCAAAATGAAATGTACAAAACCAATTCAGAAACGTAATACATATTGACTTGAGTAAGTTCTTGGCATAAATAAACATTTTAACAATATCTATAAATGTTCATTCATCATGTATCCACGTACACATTCACACCCACATAGTATGTGTGTATACATCCCTGTACACATAGTATGTGTGTATGTGTCCTTATACACACATATTGATGGGCTACCACTGCCATCAATAGTATTTGGGTATATACCCATGTACAAATTCACATACACAGCATACTATATTTATTTATATATTCGTTATAGTACCTAATAGTTAAATGAGTACTACTTTATGCTTTCAACCTAAAAATTTTATTGCCAACTTTCTGTACTCTACTTTCTTTAATTTGAATGCTACAGGTCCATCTATATTCTCAATCGTGGTCCCTCTTACTGACACTGTCTTGTAGTGTGTTGAACAGTGACCGGTGAAAGTAACAGTGCTCTGTCTGCTAAAACATCACCAAGAAAAAGTACCACACTAAAAATTAAAAATGAGAACTTTATGGTGGCTTGAAATGGGTTAGCATTTGAGAGATAAAACAGAGTAAAGATATGATAAATCTGAAAAATTGGTGACAGTTTTTGAAAAATTGATCTATGAAAGTACCATCATTCTAGGAATTAAGCTGCTAAAGGATAGTAGCAATTTATTTTGTTAGGAACACATCACTATGAATACTATGATGGAATTTCACATATAACTGAATTTAATTAGCATTTATTTTAAGTCAGGTGTTACAGTCACTTTACAGAGAAGAGGCTCTATTTCGTAACACAGACACATTGTTTTGAGAGAGATACAGTTATCATCAACAAAATTGACCATTTGTCATAGTGAACAAAATAGTTTTGAATGTTTTTCAAAATGTATATAGTATATTAATAACACTGCTTTCTGGAAAGAATGATCTTTGTAATCTTCACAATTATAATAATCATGTTAATTTCAACATTATTTGCACTTTATTCTCTTTAGTTAGATTTAACCTCTTCTCTGCTTTTGATAATCCTTCTCCCAATGACAGCCTTTAGAAACACGATTTAAATTTATCAGCTAAATAAAAACACTTTCTTCCTGATGTTTTCTTACATCACTTCAAGTATTAACATCTTAAATAATGACTTAAAATCAGGAAATATACTACTACCCTTAGTATTATTATGATAAAACCAGAAAATATCTTCCCAATAATGTAGTATAGTATCCATTTTATGTTCTTATCATATGCTCCTTCCATGACATCTTCTAAGTTCTTCAGACCTTGTGCTGAGAAATCTACATAATTTATTACTTATTGTATAGTGCTGTGCACACAGTTACACTCGTATTTGGCTCAACAATAATTTATAGTGCTTTGGGCCATAGTAAATTGAAGGATTTTAAGTAGGAGATTATTGAAAGAATTTAAATAATGATGAAGTGAAAAGCTAAAAAGAGTGAGAGTGGTTTAGTATCAGTGAATTTTTACCCTTCAAATTCTGTAAGAGTGTATTATTTAGCTTCTTTTGCTTTATAGAGAAAAACTGAAAATATATTAGTTCAAAATTAGGAGGAAAAATAAATAAAACCTTGATATATAATAGCCTTTTGAATCTTGCCTTGAAGAGCAATCTCTGGGAATTCAGTAAAATGTTAGAATAAATGCCTATTTCTCACCATACCACACTTGTTGATAAAATATACACTGTAGTCCTAGTTTATCCTGTTAGTTGTTACCAGTAACAACTCATTAATATTGCAATTCAAAAATTGTCTTCATTACCATGTTCTCAACTTATTTGCAAAGAAAAAATAATGATGCTCTCAAAGACGTAAGACAAAAAACAAGAACGCTCAAAGCAACTAAACTTTACGACCTACAAATTCTTCTTAAAACATAGTACTGCAATTCAGAAGAAAGTAATTTAGAATTAATAAATAAAGACTGACATAACACTAGACGAATATTGACATAAGGACACATGCGTCTCATGCATTTGAATATAAAATTGAATAAAATGTTAAATATATAGATTATGATATAATAATGGTCTCATAAAATAATCTAGACTCAATAAGTATTAATACTATTTAGCTTTGAAAGAATTCTAATTTAATAATTTGCTAACTTAATGACACAAGTTTTGCTATGATAAGAACATGGAATGTAATTCCCCTGTGAGAATGTTTTGTCATACTTTATTGAACCAATATCTCAATATGTGAGATATTGGCCTCCACTACTATACTCAAAAACATATACAGACCCAAGACTTTGACAGACATATTCAGAACTTAGGCTCTGGTAGGGATACACTCTGGCAGCCTTCAATTGACAGCTTGGTCTCTAGCAGGCTACTATCTGACCATTCAACGCATTCTCCCAAGCTTCATTCACCAACATCAGCACCACTCCTGTGTCTGAGGACTTTGCCTGTGAACATGAATTTATTCTGTGCTGGTCAAATTATCCCTCCTCAAAACTTCTTATAGAAAGATACACCTCAAACTTCAATTAGACTTTATATCCACAGAGGCCTACTTTCATCTTCATTGATCAACTAGATTTTAATAATTGGACTCTAAACAAAATTGGAACTCACTCACCATGTGGTTAACGTACTTTGTCATAGTGCATTCCTGTAAGATCAATTCTCCATATTCTTTTACTCTTTGAGAATTGTTAGAAAAAAAAAAAAGACAGAAAATCTCTTTGTATGGCAATAAACCATGTAATTTATGAAATCACACTTTGATCATCTTCTCATTTTAACCATACCAAACAATATGTGTGGCTTATTTTTCACAGGAAAAGTGGAATTATAGATAGATAGATAGATAGATAGATAGATAGATAGATAGATAGTCTCTGTCACCCAGGCTGGGCTGAAGAGGCATAATCACAGCTACTCCATCCTCATCCTGCTGGGCTCAAGCGATTCTCCAGGCTCAACCTCCCAAAATGTTGGGATTATAGACATGAGCCACAGTGCCTGGTTTAAAACTATATTAAAACAGATAATCAATTATTTAAAAATGTTTTACAAACTAATTATCAACATCACATTTCAAAAATAGTTAAACGTAACAGTTTTCACAATGCTTGGATGATGGGAATTTTTACACAACGTGGTGGGAGTTTTAATAAGTTGAAATGGCATAGAAAAAGAATTTTTAAAGATATACAGCTTTTTAATTTTTAATTCTGCTTTTTAAAAAAACTCAGAAATGCATTGCTTCTTGACAATTTTGTAGCAGACTGAACAATATCACTTTCAACAGTCAATGTTCGACACAATACAAATGAATGGCAGTAAGAAAGACCACACTCAGAATATAGATGGACCTGAAGCATTCAAGCTAAAAAAAAAAAAAATCAGATTAGCTGGGCGAGGTGGTGTGTACTTGCAATCCCAACTACTCGGGAGGCTGAGGCAGGATAATTGCTTAAACCCGGGAGGTGGAGATTGCAGTGAGACGAGATCGCACCACTGCACTCCAGCCTGGCGACAGAGCCAGACTCCGTCTCAAACAAAACAAACAAACAAAAAAAATTTCTGTACAGCAAGATGGCAGAATTTTTAATTCTACTTTTCAAAATATTCATAGATGGACAAAATAATAATAAATGTATTTAGTTATCTTATTTTTGAAAGAAAACATTGCGTATTTTGTTTATTTTCGCTCTACCTCCATTCCCACTGTCATGAATCAGAAAACTCCCTATTTGTAGTTATGTCTATGCCACAAATATTTAGAACAATGTACTTATATTTAGAATTTCACAATAAATAACATTTTCCAAGAATCATCACCCCCCAAACGATGACAAATTAGATCATGGCCTGTTGGTAGAGGTAACCACAGGGAATAACAGCAATTACCATAAAGCGTTGGAATTGTCTTATTTTATCTAAGTGTAGCAGAAAATTGGTAATTAAAAAAAATTCCAGGAACATAGAAAATTATAGACTTATGGAAATTGAAAATGTTTATTTTTAATATTAAATACTTGTCTCAGATTATATTTTATATTCTGTTACTAAATACCTATAATAGAGTTACTGATCTATACTTGTGTTAGCTGACTCAATAATAGAAATATGTCAGCAAAAGTTATATAAGGAAAGGCAACATGCCCTGATAAATATACTTTTTTAAATAACCCAGATTTGGAAGAAATTATATTTAGTACTAAGTATACTTTTTCTTAGTCTCTAAAATACTCCCGTTAAAGCATAACACATTTAAAGATATCTTCTTATAAAAATGGAAGAAAAGTAAATATAGTTGCAGCTTTCGTTGGAGAATTGAGCCAACTCAAGCAATATTTTATAGAGATGTGTTTGTGTTCAGTTTATTTCTTACCTTAACCTCTGGGGAGTAGCTGTAGAAAAGTTTACTTTGAAATTATTCTCTAAGGATAAATTTTCTTCTTGTCTCCTACTTGGATTGAAATGCTGTCAGGTAAAAGGCCACCTCAGCTTAGTGGCTGCTTATACTAACACCTTTAATGGGTACTTTTGGGGGATAAGTGTAAGATAGAATTTTAGGAGCCAAAGGGTAGTTTTCTTTTATTTCATTTTGTTTGTGAATAAATATTCTAGTATTGAAACCATAGAAAAGTGGAACGCTTAACAGCAAGAAAAGTATGCAAACTTTTTAGCATACTTTCTGCAAACCCTTTTAGTTTTTTCATCATTACAAGGTTTAAAAGCTTTGTGTTTACTTTATCAAAAACTTAATATTTTTGAGAACTATAATATATAGTAGCACAACTAATAAAATGATGCTTAATCTCAGGGAATCATTATAATCACTTATAAAAGGAAATTTTGCTTTCCAATAGAAAAGAACACCTAGAAAGTTAAAAACATGAGGACTAATTCTCATAGTCTGTGTTCGTACTAAAAATTAAAATAAAGTGATTCATAGTTGGTTTCTTTGCTCTATCAGCTTGTGACGTGATTTCAATTCTCTACAAATTGGGCCAAAATTATTATGTCTTTTGTGGCAAACAGGCTGTTATTCTGGCTTCATTAATCTCATTTCTAAGTAACTTTATTGTCAAAAGGAAGCAGTTATTTTTGTAAGTATTATGCATTGTAAGAAAAAGAATGAAGTTTCAATTCAGAAAAATATTTTGGACATTTCACATGTGAGGTAACCTATAATGAGCTGAGAGTAGGAAGTTAAACAGAGCTAACTCCAGCCCCAGAAAGCTTTACAGTCAAACCATGACAGGGGTGTACATCAATCAATACAAAGCAAGAATGATGAGTCTACCACCTGTGAGAAAGCTCAAATAGCCCTTAATGTGTAAGTCATAAAAAGATAACTGAGGTTTTTAACATAGAAAAAGATATTTCACCAGAATTATTGAGGATGTGTGAAATTTCACCATGTCTTGATGTAGAGAGTGAGCATTCTGTAACAAGGCAACAGGGTTCAAATACATTTAGTAGTGTTAGTGCATAGCATATATTATTATATGAAATAGTCTTTGAAATGTCTATTGGGTGCATAGGAATGGGAAAACCTCCTGAGTTACAAATGTACGTTATCTTTACTCAAAAGCTCCTTTTCAAGTGAGGGAATATAGAAAACAATTATGATAACCCAAGACAACAGAGCTTTTTATGGGTGTATTGGAAGTGAGTATGCCAGTCTCCTAGAGAAAAATATCTAATAAAATCTGAGTTAGTAACAGGAGACTTGTAGAGAGAGAGAGCACCTCCATTGTATATCAAATAAATTCAAAATTAATCAAGGTGTACAAAACACTGAAGATAAGCATTTCAGTGCAAAGAAGAAGTTTGTTTAAAGACCTATGTATGAGGAAAACATAGCAACATTGGGAAACTAAAATTAGATGATAACCACAATGATAGTGATAGAGAGACACCATGGAGTGACTCAGAGGAGCCTGTGGTGATGGCAAAGGAAAAACACATTGAGATATTATGGATCTGAATATAAAGTTCAAGTTGGCTAGTTATGAGATATATTTCTGGGGCTGTTATCTGTAAAATAATCCTTTTAGGGGTTTAATGGATGATAAATATAGTGTACGTAATCCAGGTACTTGAGAATATTTCTTCATTATAAAAATATTTATCACCTTGACACAATGTATAAGGTTCTACGGTCAACCCTTGGAATACGATAAATCATATTTTTCCCCTCCTTTGTCAAGGAATCTAAACATTGGAGAGAGAACCAATTACTCAGGAAAATGCAATTTAGGGTGATAATTAAACTAATCATGAGGTGTGAAGAAAGTTAATGTAAAGGAAGTGGTTTATTTACACCTGTAGAACATATTAGCAGAGTGTAGAACTTGGACCAAGGAAAAGAGACATTCCAGAAGTGGAGATTATTTTGTGCAAAGAAACAGTAGCTAAGAAAATGTGAAACTTTCAAGGAACTACAAGGTGTTTAGTATGGCTGAAAACAAAATAAAAACAGGAAGCTGGTACATAACAAAGTGATCCCAGAAAATCTTGTGAATTCTGATAGGTAGTTTGAACTTCATTCTAAGAACAGTTGGGAGATATTGAATGCCATGAATTGGAAAAACATTGTCATCATATCTGACTGCTAGAAAAGGTACTTTCCAGAAATGTGGACAAGTGTGATTAATAAGAGGAAGTGGGCTTGTAAACTATTGCACCAGTGACAATATGGTGGTATGGACTAGGGTAATGGAGTTTGGAATACAGATTTACCAGAAAATTTCAGATAATGTTATTTGCTCAGTTGTTTAAAGAGGAAGACAAACATAAAGAGTCACTATGTTTGGGACAACTGTAGAGTATGTTTCCACTAAGTAAATACATGAAACTTAGAGAAGAAAAAGTATGGGGTAAAAATTAATAGCTTTAGTTTGGATGTGTTTGAGAAACATTAGTCACAAGATGGAAATATGAGAAATTGGAAATACAGTCGTTTTCAGGAGCACAGTAATATGACAATAATAGTCTTTTAGAGAGATTCTCCCTGAATATAAAAAGAATGGATTGGAGAAGAACAGTAATCCAAACAAGAAGTTTTAAGGTCTTAGATCAAGGTAGCAATGGGATATTTGACTATAGATATAATGACTGTTACTGAGGAACCAACGATACCATTTTGTGATGGGCTGAATATGACTCGTAAGACAGAAGAACAGATTAGACTGAGTCTCACATTTTGGTCTTGAGAAACTAAGGAGATGAAATGGATGAAGAGAAAGCTTGAGACAGAAGATGAGACTTTCCCCTTTGGCTCACATAGGTTTTACATACCCATGGGGCAGTAGGTAGTGCATGATTTTGACTGCCAAAGAGAACCCTGAGTAGAGAAATATTGTGTTTAGTTACTATACCCTGTCAAAGCATAGCCATAGGTGGAGGGTCAAGAAGATGATCTCAGAAAGAATCAGTATTTGATCCACAAGTCATCCTGATACTTCCTGGTTAAAGGAGAAAACTAGTTGGTTGCATTTTGCCTTAGAAAACAAAGGTTCAGTGCATTTCCAAAGCAAATTAAAGTGGCAAATGCAGAGAAAAATAATTAAAATGGTGAATAAACACACACAAAAAGAATATTGCATTGGGTAAATCTGAGGACATTGGTGACCTTAGCAAAGCAATTGCACTGGAGTAGTGGAAGGAGAATTTACACTGAAGCTTAGTAATACATTTAGCTATGAAGAGAGAGACTAAGGATGAAGGAGGCAGCAAAAGGTAGGGAGAACAGAGAGAAGAGAGATAGTGACAGACTTCTAAGTGACTGGAGTAATTGAACATGTCTACATTGTAAAACAAAAAATCAACCTACAACATCAATGGGGTTAATTCAACATGATATTTGAAATTCTGTAGTGAAAATATTCCTACTTGTTTTACTTTGACATTCTTGCTACATCAAATTGTGTTTAAGAGAATCTTTTTAACAAAATAATTATTTTGGTAGAAGTTAAACCATTTTAGCATATATAGTTAAAACAATTTAATTGCTAAAATCATCTAACAAAACTAATTATTATATTAACAAGTAATTGCAACGTAATTTGTCCTGTAATTTTCCCCTCTAAATGAAAACACATTTTATATGGTCAGTACCAAGGATAATCTATAGAAGATGTTTTAAGTAATTTAATACTGGCTACAGAATTTTACACGGAATGATAACTTTTAGGATACAACTCAATATAGGTGATTAAAAGTAATCATTTTGAAGATAATGAACTTAATGAACTCATGAGGAAACACCCTGCAGGACCAGGAAAAAAAACATGATACAGCTGTATAAAACATTAATGAAAAATGTTTCTGGTCTTATGGCAAAAAAGCTTTTATATGTCAATATATGATGATATAAAAGTAATTAACTAATTAATTAAAGATATAAATATGTGTTTACTCAGTCCTTCATTTCAAAATATTTTCCTTTAATCCAAAAACTTACAGAATAAGATTCTACCTCTAGAAACACACATTTAAACTAGATTTACAGGATATAAATTACAACAGTTTTATATTTTTTCTTTTTCAAGAGAAAGAATATGAGCTCCAATATTACAAATGATGATTTTTATTTTGAAGTAAATTAAACTTGAAAATATGAATAAGTCTTTATTTTCCTTTTTAAATAATTACTACATTTCTAGCATTTTAAACCTGCTTTAATTTGCTTTGATACTAATATCATCTATGCACTTTCATTTAAAGAGCTATAAAAATCAATTTCTCAAAGCTGTATTCCAGGTACTGAAAAAAATTAACATTAAAACAAAATCTTTCTTTGAAACAAAAAAGTGAATGACTGTGAGTTAAATATTACATTTGAAATCCAGGAAATCTAAAAGTGGATTAAAAACCTAAAAATTGATATATAGAGAAATCAAATAAATAAATTCAACAAGGCTGCATACTTACTTGCTATATAACTTTGGATAATTCATTAATATTTCTGTGCTTCAGCTTTCTCATCTATAAAATAGAGTTAAAAGTAGTGCTAACTTTATATAATTGTTTTAACAAATTACTCTCTTTCTTTCTCTTTTGTTTCTTTCTTCCTCTCTCCTTCCTTCACTCTCTTTCTCTCTCCCTCTGTCTTTCTTAAAAATTCCCTGGAAAATGGCATTCTAAGTAATAAGTATAATATACTATAAATGAACTATTATTATAACTTAAATTGGCTTTAAGCACATTTCTATTACTTGGTCTGCATTATATTCAATTTTATTCATGTTAACATTAAATTACCCTTTCAATTTAAATGTGTTTTTTTCATTTTACATAACTATAATCTCTTCAGTAATACATTTACTGTATTTTAGCATTACAAATAGAAAGCAAAAACTATATGGACTCTGCCTACTTTCAATAAATAGCTATTAATTCTGTCATTTTTAATACTTTAAAATAATTTTGGATGGGTTCTTTGGATAAAGCAAGCAAGATTTTAAAATATAAAAAATTTATATGCAAAATTTTGAAATATTATAATAATATTTCATTATTTAATGATGTTGGCTGGGCACAGTGGCTCACACCTGTAATCCCAGCACTTTGGGAGGCCGAGGCAGGAGGATCACTTGAGGCCTAGAGTTTGAGACATGCTTGGCCAACATGGTGAAACCCCATCTTTATTAAAAATACAAAATTTAGCTCAGTGTTGTGGTGCTTTCCGGTAATCCCAGCTACTCGAGAGACTGTGAACAATAATTGCTTGAACTCAGGAGGCACAGGCTGCAGTGAGCCAAGAACAAGCCACTGTACTACAGCCTTGGCAACAGAGCAAGATTCTGTCTCAGAAAAATTAAAAAAAAAATAAAGATGTTAAAAAGGAAATTAAAAAAAAAATCAGTACCAAAGTTAATTTAAACTTAAATTTAAATTTTAGTTTACATAAATTTAAATTTAGTTTACATAAATTTAAATATTAGTTTACATAAATTTAAATTTTAGTTTTCATAAATTTAAAATATAGTGTCAACTTACTGCATTTTAAGTGACTGTAAATGATTTTTGTAATCAAAATAGTAAAATAAAATGTTATATCAATTAACAATATAGTTCTTCATTGTTTTGCCATCTTTAATGAGTAATGAGATCTCATTAAATTGTGTATATCTAAGTTAAATCTCAAAACCTAAACTTCTTGAAGTACCAATGAACGTGTGTGCATAAGTCCTTTAATTTGGTAAAAGTAGGTACTATTATTTTCATTGAGTACAGTAGAAAATTGAAACTTTAAGTCGATAATTTTTCCATAGTTGTATCACTGAAATATGACAGTCAAGATTACAAAAGCACTGGGTAAGTATAATAAGCCTCTTTCAGTTCCATGATCATGACACACTATTGAAGTAGATCTTCCTTCTTTCTTTCTTAGTCACTATATTTTCTTACAAGCTATGATCCACACCTAACATTTATTCCCATTTTAATTCTTGGCAAAAATTCTTATAGAATCAAATATTCAGTATGGAAGATTGTGATGTGGCAGAAATTTAAAAAACATATGAGTAAGTGAGAAGAGCCATGACACCTGTTTCTGCTTCTCAAAAAAGGTAAGTGATGACATTCAGGACCAAGTGAGAATCGCTTAGTAAATGTGAAAATTGTTCAATGCTGCTAGGAGTAGCTGTAAAAGGCAGATATCAATGCTGACTTTTGATAAGAATTAAGCCATGTACTTCAGGCAATTGATGTTTTCAAGGCTCTTCATATTTTCCATTGTTCATTTCTATGGCTTGAAACAATATGAAAAATATATTGGGTCTTCAAGAAAGGTCCACAAATCACATACATACAAGAAAGATACAAATTAAAGGTATAGAAAGGATGTAACAAATATTAAATAAAAAGGGATTGAGTTGCAATAGTAAATATGAGAAGGAATTAAAGATGAAAAGATGAAAATTTTGTAGATAAATATAAAAGGAATAATGCAATATATACATTTATAGATTGAAATAATTCACATAGATGTAGACAAGGTGGATTAATAAGAGACACAGAGAGAGAAACAATGTGTAATGATGATAATAATGTATTACATTACCTCATTGCTCGAGGGAAGGTAGAAATTGTTGACCTTGTCAAGGTGTTATTTACAAAGGATATAATAGTTCAATTTCCAATAAGGTACCTGAAAGCCAAGGGCGCCCATTAGTTCTGGTTGGACAATTCATTACACTGCAAAACTCCAAACAAATAGCTTAAAAAGAGAAGGCCATAATCATTTGGATTTTAATACTTCTGCATATTGTAATTGTATCTACATATTTTGATAATGCTATGAAATAGAGTAAGTTGATAAACAAGAACATATTATACTTTTTCTCTTACAATTTTTAACATATTTGAGTACGCTGTTCTGCTTTCTTCACTTTGTTGACATAGTTGTTTTTTGCTTTTTAAAAATAATGTTACTATATACTAAATATTGATAATATACAATACAATGATGTCAGTTAATATTTAATTATATGATATTAATATTCTGTTAGAATTAACTTTTCATTTCAATTTTACAGGTATAAAAGCAGATATATAGGGAAAAAAATCCTGGAGGATTCTGTCAGGTTTACTTCTGTTTTTTGAATAATCTGTTTTTCTTTTTTCATTTAAAAAGCTTTCTTAAACTTTTTTTCCCTCCAGTTTTGATTTTTAATAGAAATGTAATTTTAGTATCTAAGACAAATATCTGTTACTGAACATAAAGACAAATAGTCACCTGGTTGGACTTCAACACAGCACAGGGATGCTTAAGAAGAAAAGGGTTTTTGGTGGGAATGTAAATTAGTACGACTACTATGAAGAACAGTATGGAGATTCCTCAAAAAACTAAAAATAGAACTACCATATGATCCAGCAATTCCACTCTTAGGTATATACCCCAAAGAAAGGATATCAATACATCAAAGGAATATCTGCACTTTCCTGTTTGCTGCAGCACTATTCACAAGACCCAAGATTTGGAAGCAACCTAAGTGTTCATCAATAGATGAATGGGTAAAGAAAATGTAGCACATATACACAATGGAGTACTGTTTAGCCATAGAAAACAAAATCCTGCTACTTGCAACAACATTAATAAAACTGGGAGCATCATGTTAGTAAAATAAGCTATGCACAGAGAAACACATTTTGCATATTCTCATGCATTTCTGGGAACCTAAAATTATAACAATTGAACTCATGGAGAGAGAGAAGAGAAGGATGATTATCAGAGGCTGGGAAGGGTCATGTGGCAGCAGGAGATGGTGGGAAGTGAATTTGGTTAATGAGTACAAAAATATAGTTCAATAGAATAAGATCTAGTGTTTGATAGCAAAACAGGGTGACTGCAATGAACAATAATCTATTGTACATTTTAAAAGAACTAATAGGTATAATTGGAATATTTGTAACACAAAGAAATAATAAATGCTTGAGGTGATAGATGATATCTCATTTACTGTAATGTGATTATTATGCATTATGCCTGTATCAAAATTTCTCATGTACCCTATAAATATATACACCTACCATGTACCCATAAAAATAAAAAAATAAAAACAAACAAAACATAAATATAAATTTTTTAAAAGCAAAAACAAAGAAAAGTGCAGAGTTTGTGGAGTTTCAACTATATTTCTTTCCTTTTATAACTGTGTTGTAAAGAAAATAAATCCTTAGACTATACACCTTCCATTAAAACTACTATAACGCATTAATGAACATTATATAAAGGCACACTATTTTTTTTTTGAGACAAAGTCTCACTCTGTCACCCAGGCCGGAGTGTGGTGATGCAGTCTTGGCTCACCTCAACCTCCGCCTCCTGGGTTCAAGTGATTCTCCTGTAAAGGCACACTCTTGGGTGAAATATATTCTATTTAAATATATTTCATATTCAATAAATATTTGAATACGAAATATATCATATTGATATATTGAATATATCATATTCAATAAATATTTGATAATAGTATTTAATAATAGTAATGATAGTAATGATAGGGTATGTAACTAAAATGCCTTCTAAAATGTTTAGCTGACTACTAGCTGAAAACATTAAGAAGAAAGGAAGTATTTTCGGTGGTACTGTGTTAGCAGTCTTGTATAGAGAATGAAATTTTATCATTAGCGATATAATACTTTAAATATTTCAAGCTTTTTATTGCTTTTGGATACATTATCTCCTAAGAAGAATGATTTTTGACAAATAGTAAAACCTATTGTAAAGCCAGTTTTGGAGACTGGAGATACGCTCACTTTAAATGCTACTTGTAGTAGATATCATTGGTGCCAACCCAGATTCCCTTTACTGAGCAGATGCATTTATTTCCTTAGCTGTTCTAATAATTGACTGCTAATAGTTAAAGCTGCACTTTCTTTGAAAATTGTGCTCCATCAATAAAAGGACTTGATCTGGAAATACTCAAATGCAACCTGAACCAATGACTGCCTCTGGGGCAAAAAAGGCTTCTCAGGGGAGCCCACAGCTTTGTCTATCCACCCATCTCTGTCCTGTCCTGCTTCCTTCATTACCTTATAGTTTTTCCCTGAGAGCACTCCCTCAATAGAACAGATGCAGTAGAATCTTTTAGGCTCTGTTCCTAAGGACTTCAAACTAAGATAATCATCAGATTATGTTTCTTGTGTGCTTGTAATTGTCCAATTTGAAATTATATATATATATATATAAGTGTCGTGAAAAGAAAACTGTCTAGCATTACTTTGGCAAAGTTCTGGATTAACATACATGCATCTTTTAAAGTAAATCATTAGAGTAATCAAAGCAAAAATTGCCTTGTAAAAATTAAACAGATGAGGAAGATTTTATTCTAGGCTATCACAATAGGGAAGAAGAGCCAGAACTCAGTGGAGGTCCAACTCACCGGATGCAAAAGGCTGGAGAGATTTTAAGATGTGGAGTGGATGTCATAGACCACCTGTGTTTGCTTGTCTATATTCAAATGAAAAGTAAACTATCTTCTACATATAGGAGGTAGTTTTACAACTTGGAGCAAAGCACACTCTGAAGTTAAGGTGCTAACATCCCACAGAAACTGGGAGATAAGAGCAATATTTTTCTTTCTATCTTAAATAACGTTGTATTTCATTTTATCATATATATTTAAGTGGTATAATATAACATTTTGATATACACATACATCTTTGTTGTATCACATTTCAAAGACATGGCTTGCAGGCCCTTGAGGAAGACATTCCTAAGTTATAAAAATGGCAAGAAACTTTTAAAAATATTTGCATCTCAAAAAGGCAGAGAAAGACTTCATAAGTTTTATAAAGCAAATGCTCTAAGAAAAGGTAGTCAGGAAAAAGAGTGTCTAAAGCTTAGTTAAACTGAGGGGAATGTTAAGTACCTCTTTTTCGTAGTATTTTAAACACAACATATTATACAGGATAATCTATAATAATTTCTTTTTGCCTTTCTAGCTAGTCTAATCTCTATTGGCTATATCAATGAACTCTTTTATCCTCCTGCTTCATTTGGGTTTAATCAATCTTACTCAGTAAAAGATTAGCATAGGAAGACGGGTGGAGTAAAAATATTTATTTTCTCAGTTATCTGCTTGCTGATTTGCTATGAGTTGGCTGTCTCTTTCTATAAAGACCATAGTTTCATTCATAGTACTCTCACACTACCCACACCTTCTTCATGTTCCTGAAACAGATATCATTTTGTTTCTTCATATCTAGAAGAGGGAATGGCTTCTTCTATTGCTAGCATCAGGGTACTTCATATCCCTTGTTGATTTTCTTAAATCCTGAAAGCATTTACGTGGTTAATGGTGAATTTATTAAGGGCTCCACAAATTACAGTTTTGGAAAGCCATTTGTTTTCCAATAGAAATCTAAACAGCACAGCTGAAGGTTCCAAGTTGGAATGATATACAGATATAAATGAAAAATAATAATAAATAGCCAGATTTAACTTACTAGTTTTTTTGTTTATTTCTTTCTTCCTTTTTTTTTTAAATTGGATAATATAATACTCTAAATACCTCTTGGCCAGAGTACTGAGGATACATTTTGTCTTATAAAATTTAATTGTGTAAAATTTTGTTTTTTTAATATTTACAGAAATAATATTATTTTATACAAATAATCATTAAAGTCTGATAGTGATTATTGAGAACTGACAATATTGCAATGACTTTAGGTTAATTTTCTATTAGAAACAGTTTTGCACAAAGACATTCCTATGAAAGGAAAGATAAAATTGCTAAAAATTGGCATGCAAATGTCTCTGTCCTGAAATGTGCTTTATGAAGATTATAGTTGGAAAGAGAGTAGGCATCCATGATGATAAGAGGAGAAACAATATTTGTTGGTTTTGTTTTATTTTCTATTCATGGTAAATTAATCTCTTAAATTGTAAAGATTTTTTTTTTGTGCCAAAAATTAAATCACAATCCACCCATCATGGCTATCTCATTCATTATGTAACTAAAACTTTCTATATAAAACATACGGTAATCTAAATTTTTAGTTTGGGCCTTAAAGGAAGAAAAAAGGTGAAATTCTTAGAATGCTGTATGTTTTAATAGGTACTATGCAGCTGTGATTAGTCATAGGCTAAATGCCGCCTTGGGAGGGTTACATAATAAGTCTTTTATTCCTCACATGTGAATCCTGAATATTCTGTTGAATGCCTTCATTGTGTAAAGAACTTTAGAAAGTAATGGATAGATTCTGTCATGCTGTATAAACATTCCTAGCTAGTAAGTACTGAGAACTGCATTCCCAGAGTTTTAACAACTTAGAGAAAAGTGAATTGAATTTCTGAAGCCCAAGAAATGATAAGACAGAGGTGAAAGAAAGATGGTGTGCTAATGACCCTAGAGAGTTTGAAAAACGTTATGGTCAGGTCTTTTGAGAGAATCTCCTAAAAGGATATAATGGGCATGGCTGAATCTGTAAAGAAAGTATCTTGCTATCAAGTGCCTGAGAGCATGGCAATCAAGAACCAGGGGCAGTCAGCCAGAATCTGCCCCTGAGTAAGTTATTCAATTCCTTCAGTGAGGCTGTGCCTATACTATCAGAAATGAATGAGCCAGTGCCACTCTCCTTCCTCCCTCTTCCGTTAAAACCAAGAGATTTATTACTTTTTGTTATATATAAGTGTTAAACTCATGCATCGTGAAAGATTTATAAAGGGAGTTTCATGAAATTATCTGACAAGGTATATGGGAAAAGAAACATCAGATTTGATGACTCTTTAATATTGTAAATTTACAGCTCTTTGACCTGTTTAATTAATGATTTTAAATTGACATATTTTTAATTTCTTCTCTTTTTCTGTTATGCATCAAAATGTTCTTGCTTTAGGTACTGCTAACATCCTGAATTATATCCTACTTGATATCCCAAACTCATGAATTAATCAATGCTGATATTACTATTTTTCCTGCCTTTTTATGCCAAGTGTATCTATATTTTCCTATGTCTTACTCTCAATCTTTGATTTTTCTCCCTGTTAATGATATTCTCCCTATACAAACCAAATCATGTGGTCAACCAACCATACTCTTAGAAGTACCATGCATATTTCTCTTCATCTCTTAATAGATGCTTTAGCTTCCAATATGATATTAAAAGTGAGGAATGGCATGTAAAGTTCTTGGCTATTCTTCTTACCTAAATGACTTAAGAGAATTTCCTCTTCGCTCTTAATTTTCTTCTTGTCTCTTCCTCAAAAATATGTACCCTTATTTATGAGTGATAACAGTGATGACATGAAGGAGAAAGTATGAAGGAGTTGTAAATTTTAAATAAGCAACTGGTATTCATTTAGTCCTTCATAAAATACCATTCAAAGGTAGCTTCATATCATATTGTGGTTTCTTATGAAAATTCTGGTCCCATTGTCTTCCAAAACTAAGATCCCCACTGTGGGTCATTTACTTCATGTTTGACTTTATTACTTTTCTCTATTGTCTTCTTCTACGTAAATTGTATGTGCATATTGATATCACCTCTTTTAAGGTGTGCTGAACTGAGTTTTCTCTTCAAACTGCCAGCAATTTATGAACAAAGTAATTTGGAAGATCTAACCCTTAACTTCTTTTCATAATATCTCTTAAGTTCCTAGTGTCCAGGATTCCATATTCATCATTCTTTCTGTTTTGTTTTGTTTTGTTTTGAGACAGAGTCTTGCTCTGTCCTCCAGGCTGGAGTGCTGTGACATGATCTCAGCTCAGTGCAACCTCCACCTCCCAGGCTGGGGTGGTCCACCCACCTCAGCCTCCTGCCTCAGCCTCCTGAGTATCTACAGGTGTGCACCATCATGCCCTGCTAATTTTTGCCTGTTTCTAGAGAGGGGTCTCGCCATGTTTCTTAGGATCTTTTGAAACTCCTGGGCTCAAGCAATCCACAAGCCAGGGTCTCCCAAAGTGCTGAGATTACAGGTGTGAGCCATTCCACTTGGCCCATATTCATCATTCTTATAGGTTTTTTCTTTTTTCTTTTTTTTTTAACAGAGTCTAACTCTGTCACCAGAGTTGGAGTTCGTGGAGTACAATGGAATGATCTTGGCTCACTGCAACCTCCAACCTCCACCTTTCAGGATTAAGCCATTCTCCAGCCTCAAATTCCAGAGTAGTTGGGACTACAGTCGTGTACCACCACAAAGGCTAATTTTTGTATTTTTAGTAGTGGTGGGGTTTATCACGTTGTCCAGGTTGGTCTCAAACTCCTGGCCTCAAGTGATTCACCTGCCTCTGTCCCCCAAAGTGCTGGGATTACAGGCATGTGCCACTATGCTTGGCCTGAATCGAAAATTTTATTGAGTAATTTTAGGTTCACATATGGTTGTAAGAAATAATATGGAGAGATTTTGTATGTATTTTGTCCAGTTTTTCTCAAGAGTAACATTTTAAGAAACCATATTAAATCACAAACAGGATATAGACATTGATATAATCCACAAATTTAATGCAAAAGTTCCAGTTTTTATTTACATATATTTGCGTGTGTGTTAAGCTTGATACAATTTTATCACCTGTGTAGATTCTTTATTTACTACTACAGAAAAGATACTGAATATTTCCAGCAAAACAAAGTTCCCTCTTTTAACAATCACACCCATTCATAACACCTGACAGCAACAGGTTCTACTGTTTTCTTTTTTGTTTGTTTGTTTTGTTTTTGTTTTTGTTTTTCATTTGAGCAAGAATCTTCCCGGATGAAAGTCTTCTTGGATCTTCTTAGGGGTTTACTACTGACTCTGAAGTAGGAAATTCCTTCCTCTTTCATGAGGTGTCTGCTTTTCCTGGTTCAATTTCTATAGATTGTGTACAGCAAATACTTCAGTACCACAACAAGGATTATGTGAGAGAGTCCTTTGACCCCAGGCAGGAATTATGCATGGAACTTTCTAGAAAAACTATTTTTTCATTTGCTCCTTTTTCGACTTAATTCTCCTCCTCCTCCTCCAGTGGTAATTTTCTCAAACTACTTGGTGCTATTTATCCTTTACATTTGTTGCCTATGTGCTCTGACATTGTGGCACTAATTCTGTCTAATGTCTTTTAAAATGACAAAAATTTACAGAGGATATTTTGAAACTTTAATGATCTCTTTGGGAAATTTGAGATCGTTGATAAATAGTTGATCTAAGACTTCTGACTTCCCACCATCCCTGTTCCTCTTTCCTCCATTGTAACCACCTTTGACTTTCCCTTCAGGTCCCTGAATCTCTTGATCTCTTCTCCTTCAATATCCCTACCTCCTTCACACTTCTAGCCACCCCTGACAGACTTTTCTCCTCTCAGTTCAGCTCCTAAGCTCCCTAAGTCACTAGAATTTTGTGCATCCTGCCCCCATTAAGGAATTTTGGGGACCCAGGGATCCCCAAAGAAGCCACCTAATACTGAAAAAATCATTTAAAGTAGATTGTATATTTTATCCACTCTGATGAATACTGCAGCTATCCAGATGGTCATGTGTTGCCATCCAAACCCTCCATAAGATTACATATCAGAGCAAAGAAGGTCCTAAGGTTCCTCCACAAACATTGGTGAGCCAACTCTGTTATATAACCAATGACTCCTGTATTTCTGTATTTATGCCTGACTCATAGCTTAAATTTTAGAATTAAAGCTATTATCTTATTTGTATCTGTCTTTATGTTTACATATGTATATATGTATATATTTATCTAATATATGTGTGACATTTTCTTACCTCTGAATGGTAGTATCAAATTAGCTTGTAAAAATCCTAAGGTTGCTCTAGTCTAATTGGTTAAAGATGCACAAATACTTACCTAATTGAATATTACTAAAACTCTTAGAAATTAAATACAACACAGAACTTCTAATAGTTTCAATATGAAAAAAATACTACTACAAAAACTTATCCAAATATTTCAAAAATCCAAGTTCATATTAATATAATCTTTGGCAAACGTCTAATTTAATACTGTTGGTTTAATGTAAATAGCTATGTGTTCAATATTAAGTATATAATAAACACATTTTTATTCTACTTGAGATTTTGCTTTCTAAACTTACACAGGCACTTATTTTCTGTCAGAGTTTGAACATGTAATGTCTTAATTTATGGTCATTTCATCTCATAGTTATTATTCCTGACCCATTGCGTTAATCATAACAGAAAATCAGTAAATCGATATAGTGACAACCAAGGTGGCTGTCTTATCTTGATACAGTTGAAAACAGTCCAAAATTCACCATTCAGCACTTAACGGTTTATTTCTGAAATTAATAACACTATTTCTGGAGAACTCTTCTTTTAAAATATAAAAACACAAAAAATAAAGTCCATGGATTTCTAGATAGATTCTTTAATAATTATTCATGCTTGCCTATTACACTCTAAAGAGAAGTTTTGCTTCTTAATTGCAAGATTTGTAGATTACTAGTATCTTCAATCAATATAAAATAACATAAAAAGGCCAAAAGAAAAAGATAACAAGCAATCATCACTGTTTTCCATTTGTCTAATGTTGGATAAAGAAAGAACTAAAAAGGAGCTGTACAGGGAAAATACATTCGGAGCTATTTCAGTTTCACTATCAATGTCTCTCGAACCTGTATTTTTCCCACAAGAGCAAGCATTATACTAGATGTTAGCCATTATCAAAATACAAACATACATTTAAAAAAATGAAGTCATTGTTCTGACAAACTTTGTTTCAACATAATCATGTACAATATGTCATCTTAGGGGCAGTTTTCAAAACCTTTTATTAAGTTAAACTCTATACTTAAGGGTAAATTAAATGTGCAAGGTAGGCAGAGTGTGTGTGTGTGTGTGTGTGTGTATGCGTGTGTGTTTAAGGAAAAAAAAGACTAATTCCATCTTAAAATAAAGTGAATTGTTGTTCCAAAATTGTTTAAAAATAAAAAGATGAAAAATAAGACAATATGAAAAGTTAATAACATTTCATAGAAATGGAATTTTATTTGTCATGGTCAAAGCTGGCAATGGGCTTATTTATGGGATAAAAATCAACTTTAATATTAAATAACGTACTGATACAAAACTAGAATTTGTTTTTTCTGCTGTTAAAATGCCTTGGATTATTGGTCTACTATTAAAAAGAAGTTGTAAAAATGTTTGGTTTGTTTGTTTTAACCTTCTAATTAATCTGCCTAGAAGGCAGAGATTCTGTTTCATCAGAATTGTTTTCTGTTCTTTAGGTTGACTTTATCATGTCAACCTAAAAGTCTTAAAGTCTTCTTTTACGAAGAGTGAGCTTTTTAAAATAATCATATCACCTCACATGCTTACTTTTAAAACAATCTATTGTCACTGTGCCTAAATAGGTAGCCACGTGTTGTTTCTCAGTGACCCATAATCTTATCTAACCAAGTGTTCAAAACTCTAGACAACTTTTGACATTTTGCCTTCCAGATTAAATACTGAATGACCATCTTTACACATAAATCTAAATTTGTATTTCCTAGTTGGCCCTAGGAAAATCACCTTTCACCTTCTAGAAAGAGTGGTACTAAAATATAGATTTATTTAATACTGTACAAGTTGTATAGGATGTGTTGTCAAATAAAAAAAGATGATTAATATTCTCTATATCAAATATTTATTGATAAAATATTCATATTTTTAACATAGCATTTAAAATGCGAATATATTAAAACATACACAGTTCCTAGGGTGTTTACAGCACCCTCACTGACCATGATATGTCTCTATTTCTCAAAGCCTTAATTCTGGTGTTTCTGACATTACAATAACAATGAAATGTTATTGATCAGAATATCAATTACTTCTTTAAATGCTAAATTAGCCGTAATTTTACCTCTTTAATTTAAATACAGTATAGTCTAGGCCAGCAGTTTAAAATTGAGTATTTATCACTTACCTATGAATTTTATTATACAGATATTTAAGACCTTTTATTTCAACTTTGTAGTTAGATTTTATCTAGCTCCTTAAATCTCATGGTTATAAATATGTTTTCAAATTAATCTGCATGTTTTCTTAGCCTGGAAACTATTACCTCTAGAGGGACCAATGTGCTGTCATTAAGTTGCTAAACTTTTATCAAAGAAAGTGTTCTTCATGTAATTAATTCTCTTTCATCATTCCAAAAACTGCATTGTCTGCATAATCCCCAGTCACATGAAATAATAATGAGAACTAATAGATTATTACAATTGAAACTTTATAAACCTACACAAAACATCAATCGTTATAACCCAAGTTTTTATCTTTAGTCCTGATTGCCCTACTGGGTCACATCAACTGCCCCATAAAAAATGACAGCAGGCAGGCCCATAAAAACTTGGCCAATTCAGTCATTCTAAAATGCTTCAAGAAAGTGATTAATTGCATGCATATTTGTCATCAACAAGTTGAGGGTACTTTTCCTCCAGGAGTAGAGACCTTGTTCTTTTACAAACCACATCATGGGAAAACTAACCTTAAATCCTATGGGAAGAGCTTTTACGTTGTATTCCTTACTACCAATACTGGTGCCAAACTCCAGATGCTTCAATCCTAGACCCCTGTGCAGTAGTCAGAAATGATCATTGTGCATATATTTCCCAAAATATATCTGATGTCTGTGCCATCACCAAAAATATTCAGACAGCAAACTGAAAAATAAAGTGTCTTGCCAGTCATCCTCATTCTACCATACTCCATTGAAATTTGGGATCCATATTCTAGAAGCCTTTCAGCTGCCTGTTTTCAAATCTCTAAAACTCTTTATTCCTTTATTTGTCTTTTAATAATAGTTTTGTTTATTAAACATCTCTGTATACCTTTCATTAAATGACTATATGCCCCTGAATTGTACTTCTTTCCAAGACTGATCAAGTTCTAAAAAGGGGAACATGTTCCATTGTCAATTTATTCTAATTGGCTGACTACTGTGAGGCACATTGTCAGATTTTGGTAGTCGTTTCCCGTTGCTTGCCAACTTCCCCTTAAAAGTTTCTGCTGAGCTTTGCTTACTTCCTACACTATTAAAAAGGGTCTTTTCTATTTGTTTTTCAGAAGCTTGAAGTTCCTGACTTCAGCATATTTTCCTATTGCAGTAGTCTTTCCAAATAAAGTTTCCCTTTGTACACTCCAGATTTATTTTTATGTAATACTAGCACAAATATTCATATACACGTTTTTGTATGAACATAAGTTTTTACTTTTTTTTTCTGGGAAAAATGCCCAAGAGTGCAATTGCAGGGTCATACGGTAATTGAATGTTTGCTTTTATAAGGAACCAAACAAACTGTTTTCCAGAGTAACTATAGCATTTTATAGTTCCATCATCAGTTTCAATTCATCCCCAGTTTCAACTCATCCTCACCAGCATTTGATATTTTCACTAATTTTGTTAACTTAGCCATTCTGTTCCATGTATAGTGATACCTCACTGGAGTTTAATTTGCGTTTCATGATGGTTCATCTTATTGAACATCTTCTAGTACTTTTTTTTCCATCTGCATGTCTGCTTCTATGAAATGGCTGTTCATGCCTTTTGCTTATTTTCTAATTGGTTTGTTTTATTAATGTTGGAATTTTAGAGCCCTTTATATATTCTAAATATAATATCCGTATCTTTTGATGTGTATGTGACATGTCAGTATATTCTTCTTCACATGGTAATTTACAGAGCAAAAGTATTTGATTTTAGTTAAGTCCAATTGATCTTTTATTTTCTTTTTCATTTGTGGTGTGCTGTGGTATCGATTCTAAGATACATTTACACGGCCCTAGAATCCAAAGACTTTTTTCTAGAGTGTTTTCTAAAAGGTTTACAATTTTATGCTTTAAATTTAAGTTTCTGATCCATTTTAATGAAATTTTATATAAAGTATGAATTATAAGTTGGCATTCTTTTGTGGGGATTATGAATATCCAACTATTTTAGCAACATTTGGTGAAAAGTCCATACTTCTATTAAATGATGTTCCTATCTTTGTCATAAATAAGCTGAACATAATTATGCAATTTTATTTCTGGATTATTTATTCTGTTCCATTGCTCTACATGTCTATGCCTCAGTATTTTGACTTCTATAGCTATGTCCAGTTGTGTGATTTCTGTCATTATTCACCTTTGTCATGCTGTGTACTGTAACTTTCACACACATTTTAGAATTACCTTGTTGATGGCTTCAAAAAATTTTTGATATCAATTTTACTACTCTTACAGATAATTTAATGAAGAACTGGCATCATGACTTGATTGAGTCTTCCAACTCATGAATCCAGTATGTCTCTATACTTATTTTGGTCTTCTTTGATTTCTTTCATCAGAGTTTTGTAACTGTCAGGGTATCAATCTCATCCATGTTAAATTTATGTTTAAATATTTAATTATGTATGGAAGGAGTATGAATAGTATTATATTTTTAAAATTCAGTTTCTGTAGAATCATTATCATGTAGGAATATGAACAGGTTTTTATTTGTTTTGTTTTGGTCTTGTGTCCTATGACCTTATAGAGAACTCACTTACTAGTGTTTTGTAGACATTTTTGGTCTTCTATGTAAAAAATTATATTGTCTGCAAATACAGAATATTTTATTTTGTTTTCTCCTAATCTATGTGCACTAAATTGTTATTAATAATATTTTTGCAGCTGGGCAAGGTGGCTCATGCCTTTGATTTCAGCGTTTTGGGAGGCCGACAAGGGAGTATCACTTGGGATCAGAAGTACAAGACCAGCCTGGCAAACATGGCAAAATTCCATCTCTAGTAAAATACAAACATTGGCTGGGAGTGGTGGCATGTGCCTGTGGTCTTAGCTATTTGGGAAGCTGAGGCAGAAGAATCACTTGAACCTGGGAGGCGAAGGTTGCAGGAGGCAAGGTAACACCACTGCACTTCAGCCTGGGCAACAGAGCAAGACTCTGTCTCAAAATAATAATAATATTTTTGCTTACCTCAGAGGCTAGATCTTTTAAACTTATGTTGAATAAAAATGGTGCCTTGCTCCCTATCTTAGGTGAATGTTAGATATAGGGTTTCGTTTTGTTTGTTTGTTTAGATGCTTTTTTCCAAGACAAGATAGCCCTACACTAATCCTAATTTACTTCAAGTCTCTAACATAAAAGGATGTTTGATTTTTGTCAAGTGCTTTTTGTGATTCCATTGATATGATCATGTACTTCTTATTCTTTAGCTTGTTGCTATGGTGGCTTACATTGACAGATATTTGAATGTTGAACCACCTTTGCATACAAGGATAAATCCCACATGGTAATGTTATATAATTCTTCCTATATATTTTCACATTTGGCTTGCTAATGTTTTGTTGAGGGTTTTGTGACTAAGTACAAGATAGAAAGTTGTCTATACGTTTCTTTTTTGCTACTGTTTCTGTGTTGAGGTCCGAGTAATACTGGCCTGATACAATGAGTTGGGAAGCACTACCTCCTCATCTATGTTCTTGACTGAACAGTTACAATTGGTGTTCTTTCTTATTTTAATGTTTGTTATCTCCAGTGATAGCATTAGATCCTAAAATTCTTTTTTTCTGGTGGTTTTTAATTACTAACTTCTTGGTTTTAATGTTTATAATAGGGTGTTCAACTGTCTATTAAATTTTGGTTGAGTTTTTAGTGACTGGTGATTTTCAGGAAATTTTTCCATTTCTTCTAAGCTGCCAAATGTGTGAGTGTATACTTGTTAATAGAAATCTCTAAACACCCTTTTAATAGCTGCAGGATCAGTAGTGGTATCCTGTATTTCACTCCTAATGCAGATAATTTGGCTTGCTCTCTCTTTCTCCTTCTCTCTCTCTGTCAGTCTTACTGAAGATATATTAATTTTATTGACTTTTTTGAAAATAAATCTCAATTCATTGTTTTACTGTAATGTTTTTCTAATTTTCTAGTTCCCTAAGAAACTCAATGTATTGACTCAAGAGCTTTTCACATTTTAATGTAAGCATTTATTGCTATTTTTTTCTCAAAATTCTTCATATTTTGCCATGTTGCTCTTATTTTCATTCAGTTATATGAATCATTTAAAATTTAATTAGAAATTTTGTTTGACCAATGACCCATGGATTTTCTGTGTTTAGTTTATTCATATATTTTTATGTTTATTTTCTATGTTTAGTTTATTTATATATTTTTTTCCTTCTGTCATTTTGTGTTTACTTTGATATTATTATGTTCAAAGAACATACTGTGTATCTCATTTCATTTCTTTTAAATCTACTGAGGACTGTCTTATGGTACAGGATATGTTCTATTTTAAGGTCCCATAAACATGTGAAAAAAATAGTCCGTTGTTATTGGGTGAACTGTTCCATATATGTCAAGTATGTCCTGTTGGTGGATTGCATTGTTCAGATGTTTCATCTCCTTGCTGAATTGTTCTAGAAGCTCTATCAGTTGCTGAAGTGGGGAGGGTATATTGAAGTCCTCAAATATACTCATGAAGTGATGTATTTTTTCTTTTCGTTCTATCAGTTTTACTTCATATATTGTGAGACTCTGTTGTGTGGTACATGTACATTTAGAATTGGTTTTTCTCCCTGATAGGTTGGTAGTTTTAATACTACATAATATTCATCTTCGTCTCTGGTGATTTTCTTTAATAGTTGATGCTCTATGAACATTTGATTATATATACTTCATATCTGTAATATTATATATTAGCATAGAGTTGGAATGTATTTTTAACCAGGTCTACCAAACTTTGAATGGTATATATATATCACTCACACCTAATATAATTATTGATCTGTTATCAATTAAGTGTGCCTTTTTATTATTTGTTTTATATTTATTTCCTCTGATTCTCACTCCTTTGTTTCTTTTTCTTACCCTCCTGTAGGTTACTTGAATATTATTTTAAATGACTTCGTTTATTAAAGTAATTCTGAATGTATGTTTGTATAGTTTTTCACAGTTTTATAGTAGTTTGGTTGTAATTTTATATTAATACATATATTATAATATACATACGTGATTTACAGTATACTGATATTGACTTTTTACTACATTGAGTGAAATGTTGCAACTTCACTTCCATTTACGTTGTTTTACCTACTCTCCTTTTAAAGGTCATCATGTATCAGACAGTGTTATACATTTTTTCTTTCAATTATCACATATAATATATAAACTCATGAGGCAATTTAGAATCTATTATACATACGCATATGTCTGCTATTTCCTTTATTCCTTTTGCTTCCTGACATTTCAAGATTCCTTCTCTTAACTTTTATTTCTGTTTAAAGAACTTCTTTAGCCAGTCTTTAAAGATAGGTGGGGTAACATTTTTTAAAACTCTTCTTTGTCCCAAAATGTTTTTATTTGTTCTGCCAACAACAATTTTTAATTTTTTTTTGTCACAAAATGTTTTTATTTTCTTTTCCTTCCTGAAGGCTAGTTGTGCCAGTTATGGAATTTTCAGTTCACAGCCCTTCAACACTTAAAAACTGTTATAATACTTCCTTCTTGCCTCCATAGTTTCAGATAAGAAGTTATAGTCATCCAAATTGGAATTTTTTTATAGATAATGTTTCATTTTCCTGGATACTTTCCAGTTATTTTCTTTATCTATAATTTTCACAGTTATTTCACGACATGTCTTGGCATGCATATCTCTTAAGGTTCACTCAGCCTATCAGATTTATATGCTTGTTTCTTTCATCAAGTTTGAGAAGGCTTCAGTCACTACTGTGGTACCCCTTTATTGGCTTTACTTTTCATGGTTTCTGTTTTTTGGAGTAAAACACAGTTAGAAAATATCAAATGGAAAACTCTAGAAATAAATAATTTATAAGATTAAATTTTCATGCCATTGCGAGTAGAGTGATTAAATTTCATGTTGTTGTGCTCTGTCTTTGTGAGACATGAATCAATCCTTTGTCCAGCATATCCATGGTGTATATGCTACTCACATGTTGACTTAATAGCTATTTTTTTTTATTAGATCCACTGTCATGGTATCACAGTGCTGGTGTTCAAGTAACCCTTATTTTACTTAACAATGGCCTCTGAGTCCAAGAATAGTAATAGTAACAATTTGGTTATTCCAAAGAAGAACAGTAAGGTACTTCTTTAAAATTCTCAGCTTAATAAAGAAAAAATCTTATATGCTGATGTTGCTAAAATTTATGGGAAGAACAAATTTTATATCTGTAAAATCATGAAAAAGGAGAAATAATTCGTGCCAGTTTTGTTGTTGTACCTCCAGCTACAAAAGTTACAGCCAAAGTAAATGATAAGCACTTAGGAAGACGGAAAAGGCATTGAAATTTTGGGTAGAAGACATAAGTGGAAACATGTTTTAATTAATAACAATTGAGATCAATACCATTAATGGTTTCAGACATCCACCAGGGATATTGGAATGAATTTCCCATAGATAAGGGGGAGATTACTCTAATTCTTCAAATAATTATTTTAGACCAAATCTTCTCTCCTTTTTCCGCTGTTATGTCAATTATATTTATGTTAGTTTTTTATTATCTCACATGTCCCTATGACCCTGTTTTTATTATTATTATTAGTCTGTTTTTTCTCTGTTGTTCATATAGGGTAAATTTATTATCTTATCTTCAATTATACTAATTCTATTGTTATCTCCACTCCATTCCTTTTGGGTCCATTCAGTTTTATACTTCCTCCACTGTGTTTTCTAGTTCTTTGGTAGTGTTTTTTAATTTTTATTTTTAAAATATTTTTATTTTAAATTTGGTTTAAAAATATTAATTGGATGTGGAAACATTTTGATGATGGCTCCTTTAACGTATTTGTCAGAAAACTAAAACATCTGTTTTACCACTACATTGGCATCAGTTGGACCCTTTTTTCTCATTCAAGTTGTGATTTCCTGGGTCCTTAGTATAAGGACCAATTATACCAATTTTATTCTGAATTTTGTCTATTATGTAAGAAGACTCTAGGGTCTATTAAAATGTTTAACTTTATAATGCAGTTACTCCTGGTTTAGTTTTGGCATGCAAGTCTTGGCCTAATTATATGGCAATTTAATTTCCCCATCATTTTGGATTTTATTTGAGCCTGCTTTGTTCATCTGGTGTCACTCTTTCAAACTCAAAAAGTGGAAGACCTTTCTTCAGGTCAGGACACTGGGTTTCTCTTGGTAGGAGCGAGGTGTTGTGGGGTCCATCATTGTTGCCCCCTGGATGTCCCTGTGTCTGGGTAGGAGAATCCTAGGCTCAAAGGAATAAAGAAGCTTCTCAGTCTAAATCACTAGCTAAAATGGCATTCCTTTTTTTAGTTCTTCTTGCCTGTCCCAACGTCAGTGGGTGAAGGGTCTCAGTCCATAGAGACAAGAAGCTTCCCAGACTGTGCTACCTGCTACAGCTGTTTGTCTTGCTTCTTCTCCTTGTCTGCCTAAATTTCTCTTGGCAGAATGTGGGAGGTTCATCTTTTGTGGGAAAATATATTATTTCCCATGAACAATTATAAAAATAAGTGGAGCTTCCAATTAATCCACCTTACCTTTTCGCCTGGTGTTTCTAGAAGGACTCACATTCATTCAAGGAGAGAAATGAGCCTGTTTAGCTGCCCTCCGATGCTAGAGCGGTGGTTGGAAAACACGGAATCTAGGTGGACTTCTGCTGAGTGAGGGGTTGCAACAGGTCCTCCACTTTTTTTTGGGTATACAACCAGTTGCCTTCCACTTTAAATTTTTTAAGGTGCTAAATGCCTTTTAGAAATTTTTCTTTGTTTTATCTTATAAATGTCTTGGGTTTATGATTGTGCATATTTCCTGGGGTTTAATTGTGCTTAGCAATTAAGAGAAGAAAATATGAGTGTGCATAGTCTGGGCTGGAAGTCCTCATCATGACTGTTTTAGTTTAAATAGCTTCTCTAAATTCATGTTTTTAAAAAACCTCATTCTACATTGCCTAAAGATAACTAATTCTTTCTATCTGAAATTTTCTCTCTTTTTTCTCTATTTTTTTAAATAGCAATTTATCTTTTGTTTATTTGTTTGTTTTCTTCAAAAAAAAAATTTTTCTTCCTTCTTGGCTCATTTGCCTATGTGCAACATTTAAATACATGTATTCTATAAAGCCTTTTCTTTCTCCCTTTTGGATGCTCTTACTATATGTATTTTTTCTCAATTTAAGACATTCTCTTCAATATTTTAAACTATTAAAATTGTTTATAATAATTTAAGGACTTTCTTTTTCCTGACCCCCAATTTTATAGCATTTTTATTGGAAAGGCAAAATGGATGTGCTGAGCTTTAGGCAAACTTGACATGCTTAAATTATACTCAAGAGCTACCTTACTGCTAGTGCTTTCTCTTACATTTCCTTATGTAAATTCTCAAGACTCAAAACCTAAATAATGTTCTTTTGTTAATTGTTACTTTCAATAATTCCCATTTTTTTCCTACTGGAACAATTCAGATCATTATTATGTTGCTCACAGGGTATTACAACAATATCTGTTTAGCTGATTTATCTCCACTAACTTATTATAATTCATCGCCCATTCTCTCACCTAAACTAACCACTGATACATCCTTTCATTGAAACAAATATGCTATTCTCAAGTCTCTATCCCTATACCTCATTTTTCAGTCCTCCTCAAATTGCTTATTTCCAGTCCTTTTCTATGTATGCGTTGTACCCATACTCAAGCCCCAATTAAAATCTCATTTCTTCATAGATACAAGGCTTCCAGCATACTTTCAGCTGGAATTATTACTTTTTTTCTCTTCTAGTTTAAAGTAAATAGTAACCTTTTTGTGTTGTGCATGTTTCTGTTATATCACGTATGGCAGGAATGCTTAGATTTGTCTCTACCATGATATTATCATTGTGGATAGCATAGTCTATATTATTTATACTTGCATCAAGCAATTCCAGCACAATGCTTACATAAAAATACACCAAATCAATATCATTTTATAAATTGTATGGTAGGTAGCATTAACTATGTTATGGAAGATTTATTGTTAATTATTATAATAAATTCATTTATTTCCCTAAATTTCTATCTTAGTCAATTTGTGTTGCTATAAAGGAACACTTGAGGCTGAGTAATTTATAAAGAAGAGACATTTATTTGGCTCATAATTCTGCAGACTGTACAAGAAGCAAGGTACAGCATCTGCCTCCAGTGAGGGCTTCTGATAGCTTCCACTCATGGCAGAAGGTGAGGGGGAGCAGGCATCACAAGGAGACAGAGGAGAAAAAAGAAAAAAGGAGGAGGTGCCAAGTTATTTTTAACAGGCAGACCGTGCAGGTACTGAATGTGATCTCACTCATTGCACAAATTTCAACATGAGATATAAAGGGGACCAATATCCAAACGATATCATTAAATGCCAACTTTTATGCAAGTGGTGTATATACATTTAACACTGACAAAAATTGCAAAGAACCATATATATGCACCAACACATAAACACACAAATGAATGCATGTAAAATAGTGAAAACCGAAAACGGTCTGTAGACTAGTTAACGGTATTGTACCAATGTCAGTATCCTGGTATTGTAATTGTACTGCAGTTATATAAGTTGTTACCATTAGAGGAATTTGATTAAAGGGTATACGGGATTTTATGTACTATTCAGGCAACTTCCTGTGTTTTATAATGTTTTTAAAATAAAAAAGTTGATAAAAAACGTAAAAATTTTAAAAATTAAGAAATAAAATATGAAAATATAAATTGAATAGGAAATAAGGGAAATTAATTGTTATTCTTGTATATAAATATAAAAATGTTTCACTATAAATCTATTTAATTTATTACTTCTGTAGTGGTTTAAATGGAGATGGTATAAAATTTAAAAGGAACAAACTGCCAGCTGGATTCCCATTTCAGAAGAAAATATTGTTACTGCCTTTTTAAACTCACCTTTAAGACACAGTCTACAGAACAGAAGAATGTATATTTATGCATTTCTCCCTTTATCTCACTGTTTATACACATAGTACCAAATTTTACAAAATGTTTTTGCATTAATTTCTTCATTAAAAATATCTTAGACTTGTTGTATCAGCGAATATAGAGCTAACATGATGATCAATCACTTAATATTAATTATTTTGATATAATTTATTTAACCTGTATCTTACGTTGGGCATTTTGGTTTTAACACAATTTGATATTACAAATAATAAAGCATTGACTATTTCATCATGATCAAATCGTCTAAAAATTTACCTTACTCTCAAATTTACAATTAATCATGCCACAGTTTTGTGGATGCTGGCAAAACATGTGAGACTCTTGTGCTAAAGACAAAAAAGCATATTACTCATAGCAGGAGCGGTAGCCAGAGAATTGACATTTGCACTGACTTCTAAAGTTCCAGTGATTAAAGAGGGCAAAGTGATGCCTGCACACTCAGGGGGTGATGTAATAGAACTGAGTTTAATCTCTGGGCGTTAAGTTTGCCTAAAGTTTGCCCCAGAGAGAGATAGTATCATTATCTTACTATATAGTAAATAAACCTACCCTGCAGGAAGATATCATTTCTATTTTCCAAAGTCTTTTACTAGATAAAAGTTCTTGAAGAGGTTCTAGAACAAAGAGGTTTAGAACAAAGACTGTTAATGCTGCTTCTCACAGACATGCACACATGCAGATAGCTATGAAGAATTGTCTGTTTATATGTTCAAAATCAAATGTCACTTTGCACATGTGTTTTTAACTGTAGAATAAACTTTCATGATTTTGTAAACTTTCTAAACTCTTAGATGAAGATATATAATTTCTAATATCTCCAGCAATGTTGTTCTGGAAATTCACTCCAATTCAGTGATTTACAAAATGTTTATTATTTTAAAAGCTAGCGGATAAAGTATTGTTTTCATAATTGTGAATATTATCTTTCTTTTGCTTGTTCTATGTAGCATTTCTCATATTTGAGAGACATTTGTATTTTACTTGCTCTTCTTTAGGTAGCTCATATTAACTTTACTGCAAGAGTGTAAGCATTTTTCATACAGACATTAGAAGCTTTACATATATTAAGAAAATTTGTTCTTTGTTCTTTTTAATAAGGTATACATATTTTTGTTTGTAAATTGCTTTTTGACTCTTTTTACCATGTTTTCTTTGTTTCCCAGTCTGTTTGTGTTTAATGTGTGCAAAAAGTACCCATTCATTTTTTTCACTGGTTTTATTTTTAGGAAGACTTTCTACATTCTCCTCTGCTAACTTATAAAACTTTTATCATCTTAGTTTCACATTTAATCTGAAAATCCCTTTGTAATTTATTCTATGTTACATGAGAGATCAAACTTTTTTCCCGTTTTTCTAATTTTTTAAAATAAAAAGTGCATCTTTACCAAATGTTTAGAAATAACATTTACACTATATATAATATTGTTATACACATATTTTAAATTATTTCTTGACTTTATATTTTACTAATTTGTCTACAAAAACTAAGAGTCTTTATTATTTAAGCTTTAAAATTCAAAGTAATGGTCAATAAGAATAGTTCCTTCTATATTTTTTTCTGAAATATTATTGATGATTTTATTTACTTTTAATTTTAGAATCCCTGGATAACTTTCTTTATTCCTCAAAAAATATTTCTAGATCCTTAAAAATCTATTTTTGATTATAGATTTCTAAAGTTTCTAGAATGGACAAGTTAATGATGTTATATTTATCTTCACAACCAAGTAAAATCTCTATATTTATTTTTATTTCTTTGATATTACTAATTAATATTGAAAGATTCTCTTATATAAATCCCAAATATTTCTTAATAATTTTTCTAGGGATTTCATATTTTGTCACTATATAATTTAGTGTATTTTCTCCTGCTTTTAAATTGTTTATGAATAAATTGATTTTGCATATTTAATTTTATACCCAGAAAAGTAATTAGTTACATTATTTGCAGTAGATTTTTAATGTATCCTTTAGGTTTTTAGAGAAATGCTAACATCATCTGTAAATAATAATACATTTTATATGCAGAATTTCTATATGTATTTCTCTCATCTGTTTGTATCAAGTATTTCTTACTGTTGTTTAATATTGGTGCTTAAGTGACGAATTATAGCATCATATTTTTCTCATTTTAATGAGAAAAAACATTTTTAATCAAACCAGAAATTTAAATATATCATTATTCTATTTCTATTAAGAATATTTGATTTAAAAGATTTATGGATTATTTTGTGGGTGCTTTCATTACATATAAAACATATATAATTCATATGCTTATATTATTATTTTCTTTATGTCATTAATTTGATTCATCTAAATGGATTTTATTATACTGATTTTTGCATTATCCTAAGAAGCCCTAATTGATTATATTGTTCTTTTAATTGATATGTGTGTCTTTTATTTAAGGTTTTTTGCTTGGGTATACATTAATAAATTTAGTCTTTGATTTTTAAAAGTTATTTTCTCTTTGCTGGAATTTATTTATATTTATCTAGAATGAAATTCATTTTTTCTATGTTTTCAAATGTATTTGTATGCAGTTGAAAAAGTTGTTTCTTTCTTTTGGTGCTTAGCTCCTTATTATCATTTCACTTTTGTGTATCTGACAACTTTTCTCTGTCTTGACTAGATTAGCTTAATGAAGGTCCATGTATTTTCTACAAAATCACTCAAGGTTTTATTTATTTATCATATTTCCTGTTTTTCTAAGTTGTTATCTTATGATTTCACATCCATTATATGCTTCTTATGGGATTTGAGAGGGAGTGGTGTCCTACTTTATTGTGTAAGTTATTTAATAATATTTTGAAATAATACTTAATTTTCTTAATGTTTAAATTTCATCTTTTTTTAAAGGTTAAGACATTCTTGCTCTTTGAGTTTAATTTGAAGTAACATTACTATTATTCTGGATTGGTATTCTAAATCTTTGTTGGATTTCTGTTTTTATCCTATAAGAGATAGGTTTTTGATATTTTTTTGTCATAAATTTTCATGAATTAGAGTTCTGTGTGCCCTATTTTTTCTGGCTTATTAGTTTCTACTTTGTCTTGTGAACAAGAAATTATTTCTGTTATTTGTCGTTTTTTGAACTTATCTAACTTTTTATTCTAATTTTTTTGGTAGGTACTTCAAAAGAGGCATATTTTTTTGACAGCATATTCTAATTTAGCATATAAAATTTTGAACTGGATTGTTTTTAAATGGAATTTTTGCTAAACAAACACTTTTTTTTTCAACTTTTCTTTGCCTACAAATATTTCTGAGTACTATTCCTTCCAATCATCACTTATAGTTTACTATTATTATTAATATTATTATACTTTAAGTTCTGGGGTACATGTGTGGTAAATGCAGGTTTGTTACATAGGAATACGTGTGCCATGGTGGTTTGCTGCACCCATCAACCTGTCATTTACACTAGATATTTCCCCTAATGCTATCCTTCCCCCAGCCCCTCACCCCCATCCTGAAAGGCTCCAGTGTGTGATGTTCCCCTCCCTGTGTCCATGTGTTCTTATTGTTCAACTCCCACTTAGAAGTGAGAATATGCAATGTTTTAAAAGTTGTAATTGGTTTATTTCAATTTGGCTTACCTTATTAATTACTAATGTATTCCCTTTTCTAATTTATTGTTCATCCACTTGAAATGTCCTGAACTGAAAGAGATAATATTGTCTACTAACAAAATGTTTCTACCAATTTCATTTTTTTCCTGACTTTTTGGCTGGTGTTTGATTTATTTGATGTACCAATAACATTTATAATCATAAGCAACTTTCTAGTTTTATTTAGTAATTTTTGTTTCCAAGTTTAAATTATACAATAATAAAGTTGAGATTTCACATACTGAGATTTTTGAATTCCTCTGGCCATATTTTTAGGATAAACATTCTCAGATTACAATCATTTCATTATTCCTTTATGTAATGTATACAGTTGGATTTTACTTGTAGTTTTATGTAAACTGTTTTTCCCATTGTTCAACTAAGCAATACCAAAGTAGTTGTATCACTTGCTTGAGGTATATATGTAAAAATAGCACTTTCTTTTCTTTAATATACGTTTTAAAAGGTTTGTTCTCTCTGAACAAGTTTCAGCAACTTTAAAAATTATAGTCCTTATCTCTTTAAAAGTTTTAGGCTTTTTATTGTCGTTACTATGTGTTCTTATAATTTATCACTTTATGTTCTCAATATCTACTGAAATTAAACAATAATTAAATTATCGAAATTTTCATTCTAAAAGAAAAATACTTTATATGTGTAAAAATGAGAATAGAAGGTTCTGTTTTCCTTTTAGGCCACTAGCGGCAAAGGAATGATAACTTTTGTTTCTGCAAATGATGAAAACCAATTTCAAAGTTCAGTAAATAACGTTTCCCTTAATAAAAGATAAATAGAAATATACTATATTATGCTCAAATTTTTGAAATATATTGCTACCAATTAGAATTTAGGAAAGTGGGTTTATAAAAAAACATAACACATGAAATAAATTGGTATATGCATATGTGAAATTTTCAAGGACTTGTATAAATATAAATACAGCATTTTAGGAATCACTACAAACAAATAATTGCCAAGTAGCTAAACCTGCTAATTTGAGGCAATAACACTACAATTAACATAATAAAATTGATAATTCCATTCAAATTGTTTAGTGATTTTTTAAACTCTAAACGAATTCTGTTTATCTAGATTCTAGAATAATAAATATTACAGAAAATAATAGTTTATTGAGGAGGGATTTGTATCAAATATTATGAATATGCATTAAGTATTTAATAACATAAATATTATTTAAACCCAATAATTTAAAGAAAAAAAGCAGTAGAAGATACTTGAAAGCCCTAAAACTCAAATATATGTAAATTTACATATGAAACATGCATCACAATATAAGAAAGGCACAATTTATTGGTAAGCCAGCTTTTATCTATCTGAGTCCAATATGAGGAAGGTATATTTAGGGTTAAAAGAAAATCAACAACTACAAGCCTAGTAACAATATCTAACATCAGTAGATTTCACTACTTCAGTAATAAAATTTAATATATCTTCAAATAGAGTGGTCAAAATTTAAAATGTGTACAATGAGCAAATTATTTTATATTTGCAAATATTTATATTCTATCTCTTTACATGTACACATATACATACTTCAGTTATAGCAAAATTATATGTGTGCTTATGCCTATATGTGATTTTGATATAAAGCAAAAGCAAAAGGCCTTTAATTTTTTGATATTATTTTGTGGTTATTGTTTTTAAAAATCATTTCTAGTATAGAGGAAATTGGGAGTTACACTTTCAAAAATATATGCCATGAATAATTTAAGCCATAACAATTCTATCATTATCTAGAGATGTATATATTTTTCCAGGAAGATTTAGATCCATGGAATTGTAACTGGGTTTTTTTCTTGGGTGCTGGTGAGGCACAGCTCCTCCGAGAGAATGTTGTGGGTTCTTGGCCTCCAACCTCTTAAGGAATAAGCGATGGTACCACTGCAGGTGCGACGTATGCTCGTAAAAGTAAATATCGGACGGAAGAAGTGTTGCAGAAAGGTGATTTTATTTAGGCAGACAAAAGAGAAGGAAAAGAGAAGAAGAGAAAGACTTCCACGAAGAGTGTGGAAGGGGATTCCAGAGGGGAAATCCCGGGGGGGAAAGGGAGCTCCCACCATGTGGGAGGGGATTCCAGAGAGCTGGAAATCCAGTGTGGGTGAAGAAGCAGGGGAATTTATCCTGGGAGAAATTCCCACCTTCCCAAGTTCCTCTGGCCAATGAACGGAGTTCCTTTAAACTTCCAATGGGGTGATTGACTCTTAGTTTCTTCCAGTGTCCTCGAAATTCAAACATAAACTGTTAAATCTCCCGGATGGAGAGATGGGAGCGGGGCAGGGCACTGGGAAATTCTTGCCCTTAAAATTATGCCCCCTCATGGACCCAGAAAGAGAACACATTCCCTCAGTATAAACTCTAGCTATAGTTATATTGATCAAATATATCTTCTACCTTTATCTGTGGATAACAAGAATGTGACTAGAATGACATATCTTTTGAATTATTCCTTTATGGAATGTATCAATCTAATTTCTCACAAAAAAAGATAATTTTCTCTTCTATTTTAAAATATAAGCACTTTATTTCATTTTCTTGTCAAATTGCATGGCCTAGAACCTTCAGTACAAGGCTGAATAATTGTGATGGGAGAGTACATCCTTGCTCTTTCCCAATGTTAAGTGAAAAATCATTTTTTCATCAGGTATGGTGTTAACTTTACATTTTTTTACAATTGCCATCTATTAGGTTGAAAATGAGGTTTTCTTCAACTCTTAGTTTTTCTTCTTTCCTGAATGGATGTTGAATTTTATTCACTAGTTCTTCTGTGTCTATTCAAGATAATTATACATGTTTTTTTCTTGTTTATATTGATATTATGGCCAGTTACTGTTGTTTGATTTTTAAATGATGAAACAAATTGATTTCTGAGATAAACCGTATTGGTTATGCTATTATTATGCTTCTTATTTATTCTTGAATTTATCAGCTAAAATATCAAGGCTTTCTGTGTCCATATTTACAAGAGATATTTTTGTATAATTTCATTTTTGTATGTCTGTCTAGCTAGGGTATCAGGGTAATGCTGGTCTCAAAACATGAATGAGGAAGTTCTTCCTTCTCTTCTATATTCTGAAAGCATTTGTATAAAATTGACATTCATTCATCCTTTAATGTTTGGTAGAATTTGCTAGGAAAGCTACCTGGGCTTGCATTTTTCTTTGTGGGACAATTTTCAAACGCAAATTCAATGTCCTTACAGATATAGAACTATTCTTGTTATTCTTAACTAAGCTTCAGTATTTATATCCTTCAAAACAGTTGTCCATTTCATTGAAGTTGTCAAAAATACTGTCATAGATTTGTTCTTAATATTTCCTAAATTTTAAAGCATGTAGGAATTTCTACTCTTTAAATGTTTCCACTCGGGCTCATGGGATTACGAGCTAGCCCCAGGTCTATGTGTTCCTGAGTGTGATACAATGGTCTTTCAATGTCTTTGGACATTTTTCTCTCAGGCGCACTGATTTGTGCTCAACTGAAGACTAGAAAATAACTTTTCTCTAATATATGGAGCCATGTCACCTATACTCAGTTCTCTTTTCTATAGTAATCTTCCCTAGAATTTTACCCACGTTGGTCTCTACAAACTCTGAACTCTACTTCTTTACCTAGAGACTGCTTCTTTCTGTTTGAATAGCCTTTCTCTACATCACAGCCCAGAAAATCTTCACGCTGAAAGTTGGGGCTATTGTACAGATTGCCTCATTCTTGTTCCTTATCTCATAGATGTTTATCCACCTGATGTCCAGTATCTGAAAATATCTGCTGTCCAATATCTATGTGTTTGTGTGTCTTTGCATTCATCTATCTTATGACTTTATCATGACTGGAAGAGGTCTGAATGTCAGTCAGGTTTTCATGGAGAAACAAGTGAGTACAGGGAAGTCTAAGAACAAAACATTTTTCAGAAATGTGCTTGGGGACATTAAAAGTATTCATATTGCTCTCATACTTTCTTTAAGTTCCTCTTTCTATTTACGTCCTATTTAACTTAGTTAGTTAGCTTGTTAGTTTGGTTCTGGCCAGGATATGAAAATTAATTTGAAAATAAATGCTATAACATAGAAAAAGGAAAAGTAGTTTAAAACATTACACACTGGGTGAAGAAAAATGAATTTTTAAATCAAGTAAAATATAATTCTATCTTAATATATAATGTGACAATTTTATAGCAAATTTCAGAGCTTATTGGCAATATAGGAGGCTACTTGGTTCGCTGATTTACATTTTATTTCATTAAAGGAGAAAAGTACAGATGCTTTGAACCTCAGTTCTGAGCTCTATTAACTTTGAAAGGTTTGAAAGTAATTTCCAAGGCCATACAAGTATCTAATGAATCAGGTGCCGAGGGAGGTGAAAGTGCTTGAGCAAGTGATAATAATAAACCTCCCTCTTTTTGACCCACAAATCATGGATGACTTTCGTTAGCCTGGTAAGTAGGACAGCAGATTTTTCATGCTCAGGATGAAGTAAATCACATTAAGTATAAAGAGAATAATGGTGTTCCTTATAAAATAAATGAACAAACTATAACTATAGCAAATATATTTTGATAATTAACATTACTACTTATAATATGACTTTGCTCTGGTATTCCTTTATATTGTCTTACAATGTAACATTGCTTGCAAAAGAAGCTTTAATGACAAGTTTTTTTTTCTGTCTCTACCTCATCCCAAAAAGTATGGGTGTCTGAAATAATTACTTATTTTTACAGTTTAATGCCCTCTTAAATGACTTGGTAATACCATTTTACTCATTGAGGAACATTTAAACAAATTATGTGTGTTCTCTCTTTCTCTGTTTTTTACTAGAATCACACACACAAGTGTCATTTTTTACTCTATCGTATGAAAGTATTCTGATAAGAGTACATATGGACCAATATATCAGGTCTGAATCCTACATTATTTTAGGTTTACTATTATTTTGCATATTACATGATTGTTTAAAAACAAACAATTTTTGCCATCAATGTCACTTGCTCTATACTATGTCCTTGGAAAATAACTAAATTTTTACATTCCAATATACTACACTAGTTAATACACTAATCATTAGTTAGAATTATATAAACATTTTACCTTAAAAATTACCTACATTGACGACAGGGATTGGTGGCTCACGCCTGTAATCCCAGCACTTTGGGAGGCCCAGGAGGGCAAATCACCTGAGGTCAGGAGTTTGAGACCAGCCTGGTCAACATGGTGAAACTCTGTTTTACTAAAGATACAAAAACAAAAATTACGAAAACAATTAGTTGGGTGTGATGGCAGGCACCTGTAGTCCTAACTACTCCAGAGGCTGAAGCAGAAGAATCACTGGAACCCAGGAGGCAAAAGTTGCAAAGAGCCAAGATCGTACCACTGCACTCCAGACTGGGAAACAGAGTGGGACTGTCTCAAAAAAGAAAGAAAGAAAAAACATTACCTACATTGAAATATGTGATAGAAAATAATCTGAATTGTTTTTTTGTCCATAATACTAGTTAATGAATTAAACAATTTTTTGAATTAAATATATATAGACCCAAAGACTGATAAAGATTTAAATTTTATTTAGAAAATATCAAATATATATCTGAGTAAGTAATAAAGAAAATATAATCTTCCAGTTTATAATTTAAAAACGGGGGAGTTGGAAGAGGAATTTGAGTCATATTATACAAGGATTTTTAATTTTATGTAATATTTCATTTTAAGAATTCAGTCTTGCACTTTAATACATTCTAATACATCCTGTGAGTACTGCTCCATCCAAATTCAACACGTTTTATCACAAAAGCAGCACGGACAGACTCTCCATAACGCATCTGGGTGCAATCCCAACAGCAAAATTATAATCTGCAACATATAATTTTACCAAATATTCTAGACCTAAGTTATCTACTATTTGCTCTTTATAAAATCTATTTTATGATTTTTTCCCAAAATGCATAGATTTTCAAAATTATGAAAACAATTTGTCACCACTTGAGGTAAACTAATTTCTACTTTTGAAAAAATGTTTTGTAGATGAGGAAATATTCCTGAATACATAGTGTTAAGCCAAATTCCCTTTGAAACTCTTTCTCACCAGGTTTTATTTCTACATAAAGAAAGATGTATTTTTCTTTTCTTAATGATACATCTCTCATCTGAGATAATTGAAGATTTAAGGTGTTTGTTCACCTGCTGTATTGCCTCTCAGGCTTGGGCATGTTAAAAATTAACTTCTTTATTAACATGTAGTGAATGAAAGAAATTGCAAAGTAGCATCCACAAGACACATATGGCATTCCTAGGTGTTCTCCTTTTAATGATGTGTGAACATATATAGAAATGAGGTATATCAGTAAAATAATCTATAGGATATACATTGGAGATGTTTTATATTCCCATCAAAATAAAAGGATAAAGAGGATATTGTGCTTGAGGAGAAGATTTTCTTTAAGAAAAATTAAAAAAATATATATTTGAGAAAAAAATCTATGCTACAAACTTAAGGAAAAATAGCTATTTGAATGTCATTAGAATTGTGATATCAAGCTAGAAACTTCACCAAGTAAGTATATCAGTGTATATAATACAATAATTTTATGTGTTACAGCTCTTTTAAAATTTATCTAGCAGATTTTCCAGCTAAACCCCGATGGAAAAACAAAACAAAAATAATTTTAGAGAGAAACTGCAAATGCATATATTTATAGTTAGACTTCCCTTTTGAAGTGTCTCAAAATGAGAACTTACAGGCTTATTTTAGCTGTACAGGTCTATTCTCATCATTAACATTCATTCAGCATCAATTATACAAAGTTCCAGCTTCCTATTAATACCTTGCAACTTGCTCCACAAATACAAAATTTTCTCCAATTTATAAAAGTGCATGTATGGAGACTCGGCTTCTACAGGAAGTGACTTATCATATAACTAGCCATGGGGATTCATTATGTAAAGTATGTGTAACATATTCTACTATATTGACATATATGTTAACCTATAATAATTAACATATTTATTGTGTTAATTTATGTTTATTGAATGCTTATAGATTAAGGTTTACAATTACATTATATATGAGTATGAGAATAACATTAACTATAAGAGTCATATGTGTTTTTTATAGAACTTGTAAATAAATACAGTAAGAGTGGACTTAATTAAAATGCATTAACCACATTGGTAAAAATAAATTTGGCTATATGACCCTAGTAATAAATTACTCTATGTTTAATTTAAGAAACAAAATTGATTATTTGACATGTTATACTGCTAGTCATATTTTATGCAGATAAACAAAATAACCTTTTCCAAGACTTGGACAGTAAATAAAAGAGGCACTCATTTAAAAATATTTACACTGTTTAAAAAGCACCTTTTTATTTATCACAATTTCTAGAAAAACTATTTATTAAAAATGTGTTATGTAGAATAAAAACATTGAAAAACACAATTTGCTTAAGATTATGAAATAATCACTAAATAGAATAATGTGTATTCTTGCCTGCATTGTACAATATTTCTTTTTTAAAAAATCTCTACACCTTACCTCATCATCCACCCTATTTTATGTCTTATATTGAACACAGTAATCTCCCTTTATCCAAGGTTTTACTTTCCATGGTTTCAGTTACCCACGGTCAACCATGGTCAGAAAATATCAAATGGAAAATTCTGGAGATAAGCAATTCATAAATGTTAAATTACACACTTTTCTGAGTATGATTAAATCTGGGACACCCTGACTTATTCTCTTCCGGATGTTAATTACCCCTTTGTCTTGCCTTCCTATGCTGTGTACACTACCCACTTGTTATTATTTTTTAAAAAAGATTTCCAAAACTTTAAAAATGCATAAAAATTACTTAATAAATAGAAATAATTGACAGGAAATAAGGTTATATAGAGAGAAATGTGACTTATGTTTTCTAATTTTGAGGTAGAATAAATTATTTGTTTCAAATTAAATTGACAAATTTTGCATTATTAAAAGTTATACATCTCTCTGTGTCTCTCTCTTATTCTGTTTTAGTTGTTAGTTAAGCAAGATTACAAATGAACCTTATACTGTATTTTATTTAACTCCTATCTATGAGCAGGAGATGATCAATTAAAATTTTTCACATAGAGAAATGTATTTTGTAAAATGCTTATTAGATAGTGATATAAATAGGAGCTATTAATTTGTTTCTTCCTTGTATTAGAAATAAAATAGGTTAGATAGAATTGACATATAGTCATCGAATGATATTCCAATAATAGGTTAAATTTAATTTAATAGTAACTTGTTAAGTATCATAACGAAGTAGGTAAATATGTTGAGTAGAATGATGGTCAAAAATCAAAAATTTTAGCTTTCCTTACCAATATTGTAACATTATTCATGTTGCTGTTTTTTACTCTTGCCTTCATATTTATATTTATTTATGTATTATAAATAAATATACAATATTTATATATTTTATACAGATCAATAAAGCAATAAAGAATAAAGAAAAAAAGGCATGAGTTTCAACTTAGTTTGCCATCTTAATGAAACCACAATTCAAACATTCAGAAAAGTACTGCATTTACATTAGTGGTACATTTGTACTGGCTCCATATGATTATATTGCAAATATTACAGTTTCATGCTGATGACTATTTCAACTTATGTGATGCAATACATTTGGCTTAAGATTAACACGTTCTTGATACTATAGACACAAGTTAATTTACAGGTAAAAATTATTTTTACTTTTCAAACATCAGAACATTTGCTTTTGCATCAAATGAATGTTTAAAATTGAGAATTTGAATAAAATCTATGATTATTTATCAACAAATTTGAAAACTAATCAACAAATTGGAATTGTTTGGGTTTCACACCCTGTGGGTTACATGATGATTCAAATACTTTAAGTCCTATTTTTAGGGGTAGTAACGTCATATATCCAATGGTGTACATTTTCATTTCAACTGCACTTGAACATATTTAGAAACAATCTCATTAGATTCACATGCACAATTTCAGAGTGAAAACATTTATTTATTTATTTAGAGAAAGATTCTCACTCTTGTTGCCCTGGCTAGAGTGCAATGGCATGATCTCGGCTCACCGCAACCTCCACCTCCTGGGTTCAAGTGATTCTCTTGCATCAGTCTCCTGAGTAACTGGGATTACGGGCATGTGCCACCATGACTGGCTAATTTTGTATTTTTAATGTACTCAAGAGTTTCACCATGTTGGCCAGGCTGTTCTCAAACTCCTGACATCAGGTGATCTGCCTGCCTTGGCCTCTGAAAGTGCTGGGATTATAGGCATGAGCCACTGTACTTTGCAGACATTTATTCTTTAAAAAATGGTATATTTTGTAGGCCTGTTATTTCAAATCCAAGGAAAATTCAACAAAATAGAGTAAGTATTGTTAAGTAGATAGCGTGTCATTTATTTCTTTGAAATTATTATTTATAAAACTGATTCTATTGTTACAAAACAAAGAAGAAAATATGGGAAGTAATGTTATGTAACATGTAAGTTCCAACAAAGTGTATTTGAAATGACCATGAATTGAGGGATAAGTAAGTATCTTTACTCTTTAATACTGAGACACCTTACCGTATTTTAATACACTAAAGTGTACTCTATGCTCAGACATGCTTTGCTGCTTTGTAAATGAATGTTCAATTTATGTGTAAAACCCATGCTAGGAACCCAGATTTTCAGTTAACAAGCTTTGGTTCTTTTTTCTTTTCTTTTTTTTCCTTTTGAGACTGAGTTTCTGTCTGTTGCCCAGGCTGGGGCACAGTGGTGTGATCTTGGTTCACTGCAACCTCTGCCTCCCAGGTTCAAGTGATTCTCCTGCCACAGCCTCTCAAGTAGCTGAGATCACAGGTGGGTGCCACTACACCTGGCTACTTTTTGTATTTTTTGTAGAGACGGGGTTTCACCATGCTGGCCAGGCTGATATTAAATGCCTGACCTCAAGTGATCAACCTGCCTCTGCCTCCCAAAATACAGGGATTACAGGTGTGAGCGACCTTGCCTGGACCTTTTAAATCTTTAAAATCAATGCTAAAAATAAGAGCAAGTTATCAAAAAATGAGTAATTTTATAAGCTAAACTGCAAAATATATTCTGGACCACCAGATACTTCTTGGGAGGAAGTATAGATATTCTAGTGTTTTTTGATTGCCTTTGTTTTTGTTCTAAGAGTGAGATAGAATTTTTTCTTGGATATTAAGTGTTCACAAAAAAAGAACACACTGGATCCTGAGATCCAATTTTATATACTGAATGTTGTAAATGTATAGATTAGTATCTTAAATTAATTCTGGTTTTTCACCATATGGATACTCATATACTTGTTCCTATGTATTTACAGTTTTTTATCATTTAAGCCAATGCATAAAAGAATAAAAGAGAATTAGATGATTGCAATTCTGGAAAGCAGACACTATAAGAGTTCAAACTTATTAATGAAAGAAAATGTATAATTCAGTTTTACATACTACGCCATAAAAATATTTGGTTAAATAGAAACATGTAAGTTTGTGGTTTTGTTATATTGCCACCTTAGAAAATCCTATTTAGCAAAATGTATTTATTAAGTAGTAATTCTAAAAATAATTCCATTAAATCTTTTATCATGAAGAATTCATAAGATCTATTTAACATTATTTCTGTTTTTGAAATGCAACATTTTTCATGTTGGTTTATAATGAGTTTGCAAAATAGAAATAATAAACTAACAGAATTTCACATTTTAAATTAATGTTTGAAAAATCGTTTAGAAGAGTGAAAATATATCATTCTACAATCACTTTGAAAAATGTTTATATAATTTTTTTAGATTTTTTTCTCTTTCATTTCTTGTTTTGTGATGAACATGCACTATATCTGAAGATACATAGTTTTTTTTCTAGGAGGTGAATATATTATTTGTTTTTAAAATAGCATGATCTCTTTACATTGACATAAAAAACAAATGATTGTTTTACTTTTTTACATTAATTATTCACCAAAAAGTAACAAGAAAACCACAGATATTATTTTGGATTTAATTTTTTTTAGTTTCTCCGAGTCTGTAACATGAGCTCTCGGAGGGTTTTCCAGTGGCCAGAGAACCCAAATGAAAAATGTATTTTACTTCCTTGCTCTGGAGTCAAGAGACTATCCTAACTTCCTTCTTATCCTCTGTGTGTGTGCGTGTGTGCACACGTGTGTGTGTGCGCGCATGTCTGTGTGCATGTTTTAATACTTTGTTTTCTAACTTCTGATCCTTTTGCTTTCCCTCTGGTGACTCTTTTATTTTAACTTGATTGGATTTGGATTGAAAACCATTGTTAAGGACACCTATTCAGGGTTATATACTGCAACTGCACACAATGCAAGCTCCCAGCAGAAACCACTGCCCACTAGAGGTCTGTAAGATAATTACGTCACTATTTCTCCCACAAAGAACACTAATACAAGCTCATACCTACATTAACACCTCCACTGGCAACACTCTTCTACTTGAGAACAACGCAATACATTTATAAAATTAATCATACATTTTACATCTTTCATAAGGTTTATATGGATAACAGCACAGCCCTAGATTGGGGAAAACAAAGCCCAAGGAAATGAAGAAAGTAAGTCACATTATATGAAAAATTTAACATGATATCAGATAGACTTGGATAAACTTTAATATGCAATCAATCTTTTCTGTAATTCTCTTTAGTTAAACATTGATTTCTATAGCCTTTTCTCGTAGACAATGAATTTTAAATGTATGCCAATAGTAGTTGGCAGAGTTATATGAAATGGATTGATGCTTTTCACGTTTTACCTGTATTCTCTCACTGTCCCTTTTTGAAAGCTATATTGTTCCTCCGCTAACCAAAAAAAGTGCTCTACTTCTTAAGTTATATTCATGTTTTGCATTTCCTCACTCTTGAGGGTATGGTGGTGGAGAGCTCTGTAACTGTGTACATGTTGAGTGATTTAAAGTTAAATGACCCTCTAAGAAAAATTGTAGGCATTCTCTGTGTTCCTCTAAGAATCTAGGTCTAAGTTAAGCATTTGAATCCCAAACTGCCAATGTTCCAGAATGTCATGAACTACCAACATTAGAAGTGTTTAGAAAGGTAAATTATTCTTGATTCCCTTGTTTTATCTGAAAGGAAAGAATTTCAAAGTGGCAGTCTTCCCTAAAGTCACAACATCTGTTAGCAACAGAAGGACAGAAACCTAGACCTCCAGATATGGACATAATCTTTGACAATGAATTGAATGTGAAATCTTTCATATGGCAAAGGAACGAAGATGTAACAATACATCATCTACCTTGATTAATTACCGTAACGAAAGGTTTTACTTAACACAATGAAATTAAATGCTACAAGCAAATTTGATGAATCTTAAAGCTGTAATTTAGTTCAATCTGTAGTTTAAATGTGGTACAGCCATGATCTTTTTAATCAGCTTATAATACTTCGTTATTCAGGAAGCCATGAAGAAGAAAACAAATCTAAACTAAATAATACACCCAGAAATAATTATTTATGTTAGAAAGTGTTTATTTACAGATAAAAGTCAACTCATATATCAAAGAAAAAAAAATATATATATGTGTGTTTGTATATGTATAATTTGTATATGTAAAAAGTAATTCTCCATATATATTCATTTGGAAATATCAGAAAAAAGGAGGACTGAAAAAATTTTTTTAAATCTTGGCATTTTAAAAGGAATGTAGTATTCATTTTAGACATTTATGAGAGCTAATTAACATTTATAACTAATTAAAATGGCATCTAATTTTTATTAGAACTTTATTTTCTAAGAACCTTTATAATTACTAACCTAATTTGTCCTCTCAATGGCAGTTGGAAATAGTCAAGGGAGATTTTATTTTTTCCATATTTCTAATAAAACAATATGGTCAAAATAGTCAAGTGATTTGTCCAATTTGAGTCTACTAGGTGGAGATGGGAGAAAAAAGGTTTTGTTTTGTTTTTTTTTTCTCTACCAATTTGTATTTCCAGGTGTGGTCTTGTCAATTAAACTAACAAAAGACAGAAAAAGAAACAGAAGTTCACTCACAGGCTTAGACATATGAGCACTCGGAGATGAGTTACTCTACTGGATGGTTAGAATTTGGACTTATCTAGCATCTTAACAAAAGAACAATACATTTTTAGAGAAGTGATATGATAAAGGAAAATAATTCTTGAGTTTTTGTGGAAGGCAAATTTTGGGAAGATAACTAAGTGGAAGAAATAATGGAAGACAAGTTTGTTATATAGATTCATCTGTTGCCCTCTCTAGGCTAATGTCTAGAGTTATCTCCAGTGATTAACATCTGCCCTTCCTGATGGAGAGTAGAGGCAGGGAAATCCTCACAAATTTATGTACTGCTTTTAAGAAATAAGGAGCAGGCAGAGTCCTTAGATGTGTCTTTCTTAATTGTCTTCAGCTCATAATAATCTTTATGCCATAGTGGCATATTTGGGGGTAACATATTCTGCTACCCTATGGTTGCTAAATCTGTGATCTGCAATTATCTATAAAATAAAATGTCACTCAGTTTAAATACCAAATTCTTTATAAAAACACAATCATTTATACCTCACAATGTATGATTATCTTACCATGAAGGTAAAATAATTATCAATTACCAAAGATAATTATAAAACTATAATATTTGGTTTATCTATTTCAATTCCTCTATTCCAAAGAAAACTTGCTTAAAAAAAGATTCACTATTAACCCTTACTGAATGTATTTTAATAGCAAACTACTACCTTTAAAATATATCCAAGCAAACTAAAGTCTTCAATATAATCTGCAATGCAACAGAATGCATAAAAATAGATCCAATCTTAAAAGCAGGAATTATCAATTTATATTCAGATCTAACAAGTAGGTATCTTAGCCATAGTAATAGGAAGATTTTATTATGATGGTAAATCCCTGCCACATTTACAAATCTGTTGTTAGTCCGCCAATGTGGTTAGTTTCTAGAATGAATAATGGACCATAGGTTAGTCTTATTGTTGTAGTCCCTGTACATACAGTGTGAGGGCAGAAAGTTAGTACTCTCATTAAGATGTGGACATGTAGCCATGTTTAGTCATTATGCATGAAGGGCCACTATTTATTAAGACTCATAGCAACTCTTATGATGCCACTTTTCAATTTATTGACTCATCATAGCTGGACATTATGGCTTTCTTTCTCTCAACTTGAATGAGACCTGGTATTTCCACTTCATTACAGAAGTTACAGTTTGGATAGTTGAATTTCTTGGTTCGGTATCAGTACTCTCATTCTTAGAACTGACATTCCTCAAACCACCTCCTTTTTAATGGTTAAGAACTATAGACACAATGATAGAATGTTCATTAAAAGTGCTAAATTCAGTAACGTGTATTCATTATGGTGCAAAGCTTTAAATTTTTAAAATGACTTCCTAGCAATTGTATTCACCTTGACAATACCTTATGCAAATTCACAGCTTTAATATTTACCATTGGACATGTGGATAGTTTTCTTTTTCAGTTATTAAATTTCCCATCTGATTTAAATTAAAATATTAATCTAAAATTTAATTTAATCTGTGTCTCCTATTAGTTCACGCCTGTCTGTCAGAATGAAACTGCCTTTGCAAAATTATGACTGAGACAGTGAAAGAGTTATAATTTAACTGACTCCATCTTGCCTTTAACCTCCAAGCCATCCTTACTCATTCCTGGATGTAGGCTGAAATAACTTTGGAAGAAATATAGCTCATAGTTTAAACAAAGGTAGTAACAGCTCTTTCCCAATGTATAACTACTTTTTACCTGGGCACTAGATTGTCTTTGCAGGACTATTAGCCACAATATTAAAAATTAAAAATTATGATTTAGGAGTCATGCAGCTGGAGGCTACGAGATTCAGACCCTTCCTAAATTGCTCCTAAGATCAGTGGCTGAGATATTTTGCAGACCCTGCTCTTGATGGATAGGCTGGCACCATCTAGATCAATAAATTGGCTCATCCGATCCTGTGGCACTCCCCCCACCCCGCCCCCAGCCAACACAGGAACTGATTCAGCACAAGAAGACAGTTCTGCCTCTGTATGGTTTCATCTCTGATCAATCAGCACTCCTGGCTCACTGGCTTCCCGACACCCACCAAGTTATCCTTAAAAACTCAGGGAGACTGACTTGAGTAATAATAAAATTCCAGTCTCCCACACAGCCAGCTCTGAGTGAATTACCCTTTCTCTATTGCAATTCCACTGTCTTGAGGAATCAAATCAGCTCTGTTTAGGCAGCAGGCAAGGTGAACCCCTTCGCAGTTACAAATTTGGGGGCTTGTCCAGGATTGCCCTTGTGGCTACCTTCCTGTGGTTCAGTGCCCCCACTTCAGTGATGGATCCAGAAGCCAGCCCAAGTGGCCACCTCATTTTCCTGGACTGGGGCTGATTCTGGTACTCTCCCTACTAGTAGGATGCTGCTGACCCAACATGCATGGATTTAATTGCAATGGAAAAATAGTCATGGGGAGACTTTCCTTAACTGTAGCCCTATCACATGGTGTCTATCTGTAGCCCCATTGTTGGGTGTCTGTCTGTAGCCCCATTGTGGGGTGTCTGGATTCGTGAGTGTCCTAGGTGCTGCCAATGCTTCCTTCCTTTTCCCAGCTGGTTCTGTAGCCCTATGGTGAGGTGTCTATAGACCCATTGTGAGGTATCTGTCTGTAGCTCAACCATGGGCGTTTGTGTCTGTAGCCCCACCACAGGGTATCTGTTCAGCTCCTGGGGGGTCTTGACTGGCTCTTTCTAACTAATAGCAAGAGTCTTGGTTTGGAAGTCATTTCAGTCAGAAAGATTTTAAGGAGGTTTCTCAGATGGAGATTAGGAGGATAGTTTGGAAGGGATACTCTTGGAGTTCTTGGTTAGGGATCTGATTTGGAAAGCCTTCTATCTCATCTTTGTGTATGTTTGTATATTTGGAAGCGATCTCAGAAGGGGTTGCTGATGGAAGTCCAGCAGGCCTAACTCAGAAAACCCTCCTTATTTGTCTGGTCAGGTTCGATGAGCCCTAAAGAAGGATCAACAGGCCTGACTCTCCTGTTGACTATCTCCTCTTTGCTTTGCTCAGAGACCCCATTGTGAATTACTGTTTAAAGGTTGTCCATCCCCACCTGGAGTGGATGGATCAAAGACTACAGGGACCAAAGGGAAAAAGCTTCAGCTTTCTTTGGTTGTTATTGGGTGTTGAACAATGTGACTAATATTTGTTATGTTAGTGCGTTTTGCTGGGATGGAAAATGTCAATTCAGTTTCCCAGGCAGCCTGCTGGGTGGAATCTTGCAAATTAAGCATCCTGCCTATTGATGCAGGAAAGGGTGATTTTCTCTTGTAAAGTGACTTGAATCCCACAGCTACGGCACAGTAAGCAGGGACATCAGAAGCCACTCTGTTCTTCTGGAAGGTGCAGAGAAATGGATCCTAGAAACCTGGTATGCTGGCAAAAAAGGGTAAGAAATTCTTACCAGCCAAGTTTCTGGTCTCTCTCTCTCTCTCTCTCTTTCTCTGTCTTGTTAAACAGTAAATGCCACTATTTGTCTCACTGAAAGGGTCTTTATTAATCAACAGAAAAAGGACTTGTGAGACTAGTCTTAGGCAGTAGCAAATCTGGTGTACTTTGTGCTAAGAATTCGTCTTTATGTGTTCTGTAATGAAGAAAGGAGTATTGCAGGAGAGAATGTGGGTTTATGACCCCTAAAAGCCTGCTTTTCAAGACAGCCTAACAGGCTGGTCAGTTACAAACTTTGCTGTGAATCCCTGAAAACAATACTGAATGAAATTTCTCAGTCTTGTTCTTTGTCCTTAAGAGCTTAACCTTGTGATGATGTGGATACTTTCTCTTGGATTCTACCGTCTTGATGACAGGAACTTGGGGATTCATATTATAGTTAGCCCTAAAAATTTTCTTAAGGCCAGGGCACTGTGGCTCACATCTATAATCCCAGCACTTTCGGAAGCCAAAGCAGGCAGATCACCTGAGGTCAGGAGTTCAAGACCAGCCTGACCAACATGTTGAAACCCTGTCTCTACTAAAAATACAAAATTAAGCCAGTAGCAGTGGTGGCTACCTGTAATCTCAGCTACTTGGGAGGATAAGGCTAGAGAATAACTCGAACCCAGGGGGTGAAGGATGCAGTGAGCCAGAATCACACCATTGCACTCCAGTCTGGGCAATGAGCAAAACTCTGTCAAAAAAAAAAAAAATTAGGCAGTGAAAAGCCTTTGCAAGCTTGAAATTGGCTTCTCTAAGCTCCTTCTGAGAAGAGAAATGGAAACTACTTAAATCTGTAACTCAGTAGCTGAGTTTTGACAATAGCAGCCTGGGTTCTATTCTTGGCTTTGGGAATGATTCCTTTCTGGTTTGTTATTTATGTAACTCTGTCACTTATTGAAGTTTCCCCTACCCCAATGGATAGCTTCTAATTTTCTGTCTTGAATTTTTCTTTATCTAAACTACCTGGGAGGAGACTCTAAATCTTGGAAAAAGGAAAATCACTTACCAGGTTTTTCACTAAAAACAAAAGTTGCTAAGAGTTAATATTGTAACATGAAATTGAGATTACCGGAGAAGCAGGTTCACATACAAGGTGAGTAGTGAATGTGTTTTTGGTAAAAGATTATAAGAAGGCATAGGAATAGGGTTTTTGTTCAAGGGAATGTAATTTTATCTAGTTCAGAGGGTTTTAAAGATTGTCTTAACTTAAAAGAGTAACCAAGACAAAACTGAAAGTTTAAACAAAGTGAAAAAGGGTTTGTAAAGGGTTGTTATGATAAAAATTCTGTCAGTATAAACAAAGTGGCTAAGATTTAAAAGAAATTATTTAGGTTTTCCATAGGTTAAAACATTAAAATCATACTGATGTGCAACCAGAATTTGGGCCCATGTGTCCCAATAACACAATTTTCTTAGAAAATTAATCTGCGGTTTGGCGGAAAATTGTAAAGGGTGTTAAGAAGTTTATGCAAATCTTACCTTATGGTCAAACTAATTAAAACTGGATAGAAATATAATATTTTATTTTTAAAAAAACTAGCTTTAACATTAAAGATGCACTTAGGCAAACACAAAATTTTGCTTTCTCTTTTGAAGAAGATTTCTATGAAATGTTAAAAGATAATAAAGGGGTTTCATTTCCTCTTTTCAGTAAATGGTAGAGGAAAAAAGGAAGGAGAGAAAAGAGACAAATTCAGTTAGTCTCATGGTATCTGTACTGGGTCTTGTTTGGAACACTAAATCTCCTCTATCAGAGTAAAGGTTTTCTTTTCTAAATTTTTGAAATTATTTTGGACAAATGAATCTTTTGTGATGACCTGAGATTTTATTTTGTGATAGTCAATGTTTTAAATCTTTAATATTTGACAAAATTTCCAAAATCAAATTATAAATTATGTCTCTTTCTAGCCTAATCTTTTAGGTATTAAGTCCTCTAAAATCCTAAAATAACATTTGGCTTATTTCATATAAAAATCATAGAGGAAACCCATTGTCAAATATGAAATGGTGTTAGGCTGCATTTGGGCTATATTTGTGTAAAAGTTTATTGGCATATATTCTGAAATTATGTCAAACTCCTATAATTCTGGTGTGACAGTATATGTTGTCAGTAATAATTATTATGATAACTGACTGTGTGACACATAGGTAACAAATTTCCTTGCCAATCATGTCTTTAACTGTGGCTGCACTAAAATGGTATTTTGTCATCCACAGAAAATTGTTGTCTTGTTTTGGTCCTCTTTAAAAGATAGTTTTATAATCAGCTATGAAATTTAACAGATGTTCTTAAATGCAGGATTCTGATTAATAACTCTGGAGATTGCTACATTAGAATAGAGGAAAACTTTCAGATAGAAGAGTGAAAGAATGGTGATTGGTTTTCTTTGGACTATGTTTATATAAATATGTTATTAGTACGTGTTCTAATAATGAACACGTATTAATAATGAAAAATTAATGAAAATGTTTATAATTCTGATATGATTTAGAGTATATTATTAATAATTATACTTGTTATGTAAAATTGTTGTATTCCAGTATTCCACAGAAGTAACCAAAATTCCTAGTCAATTGCACCTTTAATACCGGCTATAGACTTTTGTCATCCACAGACATTTTGTTTTCCTTTGGTCGTTTTCAAAAGGCAGTTTATAATCAGATATAAACTCTGAGTACAAGTTTCAGATAACTTTAAAAATTGTGCTATTGGAATAAAGGAAAAAATGAAACTTCTAGGACTCTCATGGAAAGCTTATGTGTTAAACGGTGTTAATCATTTTGTTTTCAGAATCAAGATAATTTATTTTTTTAGAGCTATTTGTTACTTGCAACAAGTGAACAAAATATACTCCTTTTGGGGAGGGTAAGACTTTTGGAGCATATTTGTTTCTCTCTACCTGATTTATCCAGAATTTGGAAACTATTCATGAGTATTCTCAATTTACTGCAGTATAGTCAATTGCATATGTGCAAAAATAATCTTTTTCTTTTGTAACAGGACACAATTGGAGAAATTGGTTATTTAACAAATCTTTTACGGCTTCCTTTAAAGAATCAAAGTTGTCTTATAGAGCCAATTAGGCCTCTTAGGGAATTTGTCCTCATACCTTGTCTTCACAGCCCATGTGCAAGATTCCTGACCTGTGGTAAGTAAAGAATGCCTCTTCCTAGCAGACCCAGAAACCCCAAATTATCTTGGGACATGGAGAGAAGAGGAATTTGCCAACTCATAGGTATTTGTAGGTACAGACCTATGGCTAGGTTCAGCTTTTAAAAAGTCTTGTCTGAGATTTCTTGTGGAACAGAATTCCATCAAAGACAATTAAATGTGAAAAATAATTATTGTTGCTGCAATTTATGCAAATAATCAGGCAAATACAATAAGACTAAAGTTTATTTTGTAAACAAATCAATTCTATCATGATTGCTTTTTTTAAAAAATGGAAACCGGAGAGAGAAAAATTATGCTTCAAAAAAAAAAAAAAAACTATAGTATACTGTTTTCAGCTGTTCTTGAGGTTTTTTTTCCTTTAATTTAGACTAAATTCTAAATTATTTGTAGGTTAGAAGTCCCAAAATTAATGCTTTCAAGTCTTGGCATTTAAAATTGGGAATTGTGCTCTACATCCTAGGATTCACTATTTACCTTATAGTATGTTGCACATTTAAATACTGTACTAAAAATATAGATGAACGTACTAATTTTTTTTGTACTTTGGGATCTGGGGTACATGTACAGAGCTCTATTGAAAAATGAGGGCACATAATGATCTAGCAGATACATTCCTTTCAGTATGTAATACTCATTTGAAATGAGGGCACGAATTAGAGGCAGTGAGCTGAATATGCATTTAAGTAAGAGAAAAAAATAAAATTTTTATCTGTTTTTTAAAAATATTTTTATCTTTTGTGGCCCACATAAGGCTACAAAATCCATATCATTCTGCATAATGACCTAAATATATGCAGAGCCATAATAAAATAATTCTGATCAATAGTTATTAAAAAAACAAAAGAGAGATCCCTAGTTGCCAGGGGTTAAGGAGGAGTAAGGTATAAGAGATGTGGGTGTGATTATAAGAGGAGAATGCAAAGAAAGGACCCTTATAGAGATGGAAATGTTACAATCTTGACTATAGTAGTGGGTACGCAAAACTACACATTTGATAAATTGTGTAATAGTAACTTTATGTACATAAATGAGTATAATAAACCTGTTGAAATCCTAATAAGTGAAATGTATTAATGTCAATATCCTTGTATAATATTGCTTTATCATTTTGCAATATCCTTATATATCATTATACAATATCCTTGTATAATATTGCTTTATCATTTTGCAATATCCTTGTATAATATTGCTTTATCATTTTGCAAGATACACATCCTCACCTCAAGGTAGCCAATGGAAGTTTCTGAAACCAAAATCTAACCATTTTAAAGAGGAAAGAATCCAGACTAAAACCCTTGTGAAGAGAAAACTATAACTTAATTCATACCTTTCTTCTGTCATATCACATGCTGTAAGACAGTTAAATAAAACCTACAAAGGTTTGTAGGAATACAGCGTGAAAAGTATGCTAAGGACCCCAAAGTGAATGTCCCTACATATTTACTTTGAGTCACCTCAACACAAAGAATTGTTTTGATATGATAGAATAAATGTAAAACTTCACCATCTATCCTTCTCGTTAAAACAACCAACAAAAATCTACATAAATTGTTACTCAAACCAATGAAATATCAAAATCAATGTTTCAAGGGGTCAATAGTATATCAAATCTATCAAACATAAAATTTAATCTTAAATATGTACTATAAATTCAAATAAAACATCTGCAACTCTAATTTTAAAATCTTGAAAGTTATTACATGATAGAATTTACAAATAAGCAACTTTGTTCTTGAATGATAGAGAGCACTAATTGGGAAACCTTAAACATTAGGAAATTAGTACATTTCTTAGAGAAGCTGATAATAAAATATGTGTTGAAGTGTATTTTGCAAAATAATTAATTTAATAATGAGTGAATTTAGAATTTGTATGTCAATCAAACATGTAGAGAGGAAAACACAGATTTGTATGTAACTACAGGCATTAATCAAATAATCACACACACATTTGAAAATTATAACAGTAATAATAGATAAAATGGATATGAATTATAATAAGAATAATAATGATACATTTAATAATTGCTTGCTGTGTGCCAGGAGATAACCCCAGTGCTTCACGTACTTCAAAGCTCTTAACTGTCCCGATAACTTAATTATGAAATTGAACAGAATACTACTCTTGATTCCATTCCTTTCAGCCACACCAATTTATTCCGATCTCTAACTCTTACTTCTCACATAAGACCTTATGTCCATTTAATTTCTCAAGCTAAAATACAAGTTCCCCTTAATTTTACCTTTCAATCATGCCCTCCTATATCAAATCCATCAGTAAGTACAATGAGTTCTGCCTCCAAGAAATATTTCAAATCTGTCACTACCTAATTTTTCCCTGGCCCCCAATTCCACCACAGGTCAACATTATGTCTGGCCTGGAATACTACATTTGCCACATCAATAACTATTGTTTATAAAACATAAGCCAGAGTCTATTTTTTACTATGCCAATTTAATATCGCCTTTTCTCTGCTAAAATCCTTCAATATCTTGCAGCTGAACTTTCAATAAAATTTAAACTCTATTTACAGCCTTCCACATCTTACAGAAAGGGGTCCCTGCTTAAATCCCATTCCTCACCTTATACAAATATTGAAGTCAGTTCAACCACGATGCCCTTATTCTTATTTCTCACCAGGACAAGTACTTTAACTATTACTCTGCATTTGCTACTTCTTCCCTGGAAGGCTGTTCCCAAGGTGTTTCAATTGGCAGGTATCTTTCAATTTTTCAGGTGTCTCTTCAAATGCCGACTCTACAGAAAAGTTCTCACAAGTATTCCATCTAAGGTAATACTTCATTGCAATCTATCATGTATTTCTATTTTTCCACAACATATTCAAAAACTGCTTTTGTTTTATTTTATAAATGTATTTGTTCATTTCTTATCTCTTCCCAATAATACTAAGAACTTGGTTGGATCTGGCATTACTTATCTTTGCATTAATATCACCTGTGCCTAACATACTGTCTTTCATATGGAAAATAATAAATATCTATAAAATGATATGTCAAGTTGAAATTATATACAAGTTGGGTTTTATATCCCACAGAGCATATTTCTAATGTCAGACTGGAACTTCCATAGGGTCAATGTTAAACTCAAGTATAATTTCAATTATTGATAATGACAGTGTAGACATTTTATGTGGGGAATAATGCTCTCTGTAGACTATATTAGTGGTTCCTCTAGCTCTTCATTAGACGTGTTTTCTCCATGGCAGTCAATTAAATATTTGATCAATTCTTTATGATCTCATGATTTTCTCCTGCTGGCATTAAAAATGTTAGGTTTAATTATAAGCCACTTTCCAGGGCTGACCTATTCTAATTGCTATTCAAATCACTTTCTTGTTCTCTCTCTCACCATTCCCCTTCCTCTTCCTCTCTCTCTTTCTGTTTTAAATAAGAGTGAAAGTGATTATTTTTTTCTCAAACACCTATGAGTATTGTGCAAATTATAATCATCTTATTTATAATAATCCAAGTTGAAAGAAACATGAAGAATTTCCTAATAAAACAAATCACTCCTCATTTTCTGGAACATTGCAATATAAAGCATATACTTAAAACAAGATTAAATAATTTAAATATTACACATTAAAAATTATGACTATAGTAATGAAGACACCATGGTATTGAAGAAATATTACATAATCTATAGAACTGAATAGAGACCCCAGAAATTGACACAAATAAAGTCAGCTGATCTTTGATAAAGGAGCAAAAGAAATAGAATGGAAATAAGATAGTCATTTCTATCAATGCTGTTGAACAAGTGGACATGCACTCACAAAAATGTTAATCTAGACACAGAACTTAGACTTTTCACAAAAATGTATATACCCGTCACAAAAAAAAGTATGCAAAATAAATTATAGACCTCAGTATAAAATGAAAAACTATAAAACTCCTAGGATTTCACAGAGGATAAAAAAATGTATAATCTTAGACTTGATGACTTTTTATATATGTCACCAAAGGCATGATCCATGAAAGAGCAAATTGATAAGCTAAACTTAAAGTTTAAAATTTTTAAAAATCTGTTCTGCTAAATACACTATTAAGAAAATGAAAAGACAAAGCATAGATTGGAAAAAAGTATTTGCAAAAGACATATCTGGTAAGAAACTGTTGTCTGAAATACACACAAAAAAATCACTTATAACTGAAAAATGAAAAAACAAACATGCCTATTAAAAAATGAGCCAAAGACTCTAACAGACACTTTACTAAAGAAAATAGACATATGGCAATCAATTATATGAAAATATAGTTGACATCATACATAATTAAGGCAATGAAAATTAAAATAACAATTACATATAACTACTCACCCATTGGAAGAGCCAAAATCAAGAAGACTGTAAACACCATATACTGTCAAGTACACAGAACAATAGGAACTATCATTCATAGCTGTGAGAATACAAAATAGTACAGAGATTTTGGGAAATAGATTGTAATTTTCTTACAAAACTATATATGTTCTCACCACACCATCTGTCTCATTCCTTGATATTTATTTACCAAAAGAGGTTAAAAAATTATGTTTACAACAAAATCTGTTGTATATTATATCAGCTTTATTCATAATTGCCAAAACTTGAAAAGAACCAAAATGTCCTTCAATAGGTAAATGGTTTAATAAATTGTGCTACTTCCAAAAATAGATTATTATTCAATGCAAAAAAATATTAGCTATCAAGCCATTAAAAGACATGAAGGAAACTTAATTTAACATTACTAAGTGAAGAAGCCTGTATGAAAATGCTATACATGGTTTGGTTGCAACTATACGACATTTAGGAAAAGACAAAAAACCTGTTGAGACAGCCACAGAGAGTTTTTAGAGTGTTGAAAATAATCTGTATGGTACTGTAATGATAGATATATGTCATTATATAGTTGTCTGAAGCCACAGAGTGTTCAATACCAAGAGTGAACACTAACATAAACTATGGCCTTTGGGGGATAAGGATGTGTTGATGTAGGTTCATCAATCATGATAAAAGTATCACTGTTGTGGGGGATGTTAATAATGGGGAGGCCAAGCATGTGTGTGGCAGGAATTATATGGGATACTGCTGTACCTTCCTCTCAATTTTGCTGTGAACCTAAAAGTGCTCCACATAATGAAAATCTTTTTTAAAAAATCTAAATAACTCTGGAGTCAGAGGGGAGCAACTGATTGAAGCAATGGAATGATTGAAGCAATGGATTCATGGTAGTCTCACAGATACGGGAGAGGTGAAGTTATGGGGTGAGAGGACTAAAATTATTTCTGCTCTGGAGAGATTCGATTTGAGATTTCCTTAAGGAAATAATTCAAGTTAAATGTTTCAAATATAGTTCTATATATAAGTTTAAAATCTAGTGGAGAAATTTGGCTAGAGATTAAAATGTTGTGGTCTTAATATTAGAGGTGGTATATAAAATGCGGACATGGATGCCATCACTCAGGGACTGAGTTTTAAAAAATGAACATTGACAGTATACCCTGAGCAATTCACAATTCGATATTGTGGTGTCTGGGAAAAGCAGAAAGAGCTAGTGCAAGAAAATGAGGAGCAGGGGTAAAAAAACCAGGAGTGTGAGATTTTGATGCAATTTCTAGTTCAATGCTATATTTCTTCTGGAGCTTTCCTTGCTGTACATGCTGAAAATGAGTAACTTTCTATTTTTTTCCTCCACCTTCTATCCTCGTGGGTCCATATATTGTTTGCGTGTGCTGAATAACAAGGTAAACATTACTGTTTCACAGTCAAATAGGCTTTATAAACAATCTACAGCGCTTATTTCTTAAATTTTACATACTTCTCCTTCAGCATGAAAATCTATATCAGTTTCTACTGAGCTAAATGGATTATTTTATTACTTTAGGTTCAGTATTCCTCTTGCTAGATACTATATTAACTGTACATTGTTGAATAATTTTGATTTAGCTTGTCTCTCTTATTTTCACATAATAAATTGACATAAACCTAAGTAAAGGGCTATTTTTACTGTTTTCTTTTCCATTGTTTATGCCACAGGCCAACATCATTCAAAGTACAACATTACTTTTCCTTTCATGTAGCATGAAGGAAATGTCAAACAGTATATATTCTTGCCACTTATGTGTCTAAGTTGGTTACATTTTCTAGAAAAGGCAATTTAAACATACAACTAGTTTAAAATTGGTTATACCTAATATATGCTATTGGGTTTGGGCGCAAGAAACTATATTCATATTCTATGGATTAATACATTGTAAAGACTTTTTTTTTTAAGATTGATCACTTGGGCATAGATTATAATAGATAAGATATTCAAAATCTCCTAAAATAACATGAGTATTCACACATTATGCCTCACTCACACAAATGCCAACTAATATTCTTAAATTCTAAGTATTTCTCAAAGGACACCATAAAATTCATTTTTGGTAAAATTAACACCAGAAAATTTATTTCTCAAGGAAAAACTTATCCTGTGATGCTTACTTTTCAGCAGTTTGGATCTTGCTCAAAAAAAAAAAATATGGCTTACATCATAATAGACTACAAGTATAATAGTTATAGTTAAGATCAAATTTATTTTTTCGCCAAGAAGTTTCGGTTATATGCATAATTATATTTTTATGTTTTTTTTTAATAATTGTGGGTATGTCTTCTATACATTTGATATGAAAATATTTTTATATGCTGGGTGAGGTGGTTAACAGCAGTAATTTTACTGTTTTAGGAGGCTGAAGTGAGAGGATCACTCAAATCCAGGAGTTCAAGGCCAGCCTGGGGAACATAGCAAGACCCTATCTCTACAAAATTAGCTGGGCGTGGTGGTGAGTGCTTGTAGTCCCAATTACTCAGAAGACTTATGTGGAAGGATTGCTTGAGCCTAGGAATTCAAGGCTCCAGTGAACTGATTGTGCCACTGCACTCCAGCCTGGGCAACAAAATGAGATCTGATGTTATAGATAGTAGGATTAATATTAAATTGAAATAAAAAGTGAGCAAAGGACATAAATAGACAATTATCAAAAGAAGTTATACAAATGTCCAGCAAACATCAAAATATGCTCAACATCACCAATTACCAGGGAAATGCAAATTAAAATTACAATGAGATGCAAGAATGACCATAATTTTAAAAATCAAAAAATAATAAATATTGGCATGATTATGGTGAAAAGGGAATACTTTTATACTGCTTGTGGGAATGTAAACTAGTACAACCCGTATGGAAAACAGTATGGAAATTTTATAAATAACTAGAAGTAGAACTACCTTTTGATCCAGCAATCACACTACTGGGTCTCTACCTAGAGGAAAACAAGCTGTTATATGAAAAAGACACTTGCACATGTATGTGTACGGTAGCAAAATTCACAATTGTAAAAACATGAAACCAGCCTTAATATCCATTGACCAACAAGAAAATAAAGAAAAGGTGATATATATACACCATGGAATACTACTCAGCCATAGAAATGAATAAAATAATGTCATTTTCAGCAACCAGGATGGAGACGGCAACGATTATTTTAAGTGAAGTAACTCAGGAATGGAAAACCAAATGATGTATATTTTCATTAATAAGTGATATCTAAGCTATGAGGATGCAAAGGCATAAGAATGATATAAGAGACTTTGGAGACTCAAGGGAAATGTGGGGAGAGGGGTGAGGAACAAAGACTGCAGATTGAGTACAGTGTACACTGCTAAGATGATAGGTACACCAAAATCTCAGGAATTACTACTAGAGAACTTATCTATATAACAAAAATCCACCTGTTCCCTCAAAGCTATTGCAACAAAATAAATAAATAAGAATTGAAGCTAAAGTGTTTCTAAGATAATCATGTACTAAATTTTTTATTTGTGTTCACAGATGCTTCTGTTGATCTACATATACATACACATATTTGAATGCACTTTTATATATCTCTTTTTGGGGTGGGGGGGCAGCAGAAGAGATTAACTAAAATGAATCACCAACTTGGATACTTATACTATTTTAATACATTTTGCATCAAAACAATTACTGAATATATATTACAAACAAGCCACAGTTTTTTTTCTAATGGGAATACAAACGAGTAAAATATAATCTCTGATCTTAAGGACATTAAACTATAATCTCTGCTCTTAAGGACAAGGACATTGTTAGGAAAACAAGAAATGTGTGTAACGAACAATGTACATCTCATAACTATTCATGCTATGTCAATGACATGGGTAAGTGTTATGGGAATTGAGAGACAAAAATTATTTCTTCTTTTTTTGACATTTGGAAATAGAAAATTTCCAAGAAAAGACAGATCACTAAAAATTAGTATCATTTCACTAGTCTGAAAGGAACAGAAATGAAATTGTGAAAGAGCATGAGTCAAGCATGTATACAAGTATACAAACATGTATACAAACATGTATACAAGTAAATACAGACCGTACCTTATTCATATTTGCATCATCTCATCTAAGTATTATTTTGGGCCTATAACAAACATTGAACCAAAATTTAGTGTATTAAGGATTGTAGCCTCCGAAAATATATAAGAGATTGGGGAAGAATGGTGATGGGAAGTGTGGAAATGACATAGGCCTAAGAAAGAAAACCAGGGCAAGAATTTTATTAACATTTTAGTCTGTATTAAGGAACTTAGATTTGTTCCCATAGGCAACATCCTAGGGAGGTATTATGTATTTAATTTTATTTTTTCAACTTTTATTTTGGGTTCAGAAGGTACATGTGTAGGTTTTTTACATGGGTAAATAGTGTATTGTTGAGATTTGGTGTAAAAATGATGTCCTCACCCAGTGGGTGAGCATAGTACCCAATAGGTAGGGAAAATGTTTAGATTTATAAAAGAATTAGAAAAAGAAAGTGGCTACCTGCCTTTCACACTACAAGCGAAAGGACTTAAGGTATGAAGAAGACTATTGTACCTCCAGTGTGAGATTACGACAGAGAAACTACGAGAAAGGTGGATAAAGTAGCACCAATTCAGGTACTTTGAGAAAAAGGCAACGGAAGACTTTTGTCCAATTCATTGAGTTCACTTATTTAACAAACATTTTATCAACTTTTGTAATATGGAAGAAATTAAAGTCTGAAGTAGATATATAAAATTCAACCTGACAAAAGAAAACTTCAGGTGAATTAAATTTAAAGGAGTTTAATTGAGCAATGAATGATTCCCTAATCAGGCACCCCCAGAATCACAGCAGATTCACAGAGACCAGGGGTATCTCATGGTCAGAACAAATATATAGACAAAAAGGTAAAGTGACATACAGGAATCAGAACTGAGGTACAGAAGCAATGAGCGTGGTTACAGCTCAGAGTTGGCCTTATTTGAACAGTTTAAACCTTCAGCAATCTATGAGTGGTTGAAGTCTCGCCACTGGGATTAGCTAACACTCAGCCACTCTTACAGGTGCATACTATTAAGTTGAGTTTCCATTTTGCCTGATTATTAAACTAGGTAACAGTTCATCCACAAGGACTCAAATATAAAATATGGACTCCTTCTCAGGCCATATTTAGTTTGCTTTAACAGTTGTTTCCTCATTTTGGTCATTTTCGCAATTTTGAGTGATTGACCAAAACCCTAATTATTGAGGTTACTATCACTATCATAAATGTAGTTATATGGTTTTGAAACCCACTGGGAAACAGTAGAAAAGCAGGTTTTGCAAGCAGAGAATAAGGACTGAGTAGAGGGTACCTCCTTATGTTAGACATCCTGTTTACAGGAGAAAAACAAAGCCTGATCTGTTCTAATATCTATGTGTTTTCTTAAAGACCTAGTTTGATTATCTAACGTTTAGCATGAGAGGCTTCATTTTAGCTTGGTTTGGTTTGCTGGGGCCTAGTGCCTGAGCTCAGTCCAAAATGACGACTTCCCCTAATTTTGTTTTTTTTTTAAATTCCCCCTTTTCAGCCAGGTTCTCACTTAGGTAAGGGTGTGACCAAAACTTAAGGCCTTAGGGCCACTCTGAGTTACCATAATTTTGGGTTTCCAGTCTCAGCACATCATTCATAGGTTACGGTGTCTTCAGGGTGGCACATTTATTTGTCTTCATGGTAGCAGATTTTTTTCATCTTTTGTCATTCCAGTTGAAGAGAGACCATTTGATGTTCTAGAGATTGCTGGATGCAAAAATTTATTAACTTTGAGAGAATACAGTACACCAGGGAGACTATCATTATGACTACTGGGAGAATAATACCAAGTTTGGAGTATGCTCCTTACCCAGGGTCCCCATAAACCAAACCATGTAAAATTAAATAGACCAAGAAATGAGCTAGATGAAGAGCTTACTTGCTTGACTAAGTGGTCTTTTCATTAATCCCCTATAACTGAAATTGTACAATCTATATTTAACATATTTCTCCATAGGCCACAAGTGCCAGCAACTTCACAGGTATTTTTCTGTTTAGCCAATTATATTATTTAGCACAACTTTTACAAGATAATTTAAAGTATAAGGTGTAACAATAGCCTTTAAAGAAGAATTTGCTGTCGACCGTATTTTGAGGGTGACATTCTAATTGTTGCCTCTTTGATTCTAAACCATGGAAAAAGAACCTAACAAATTGTGTCTTTTTAGAAGAGTGAAGGCCTCCTGGCATGTTCTCTTTAATCCATGATTTGGGTTACGAGAAATTTTGACTGATTATGAGGCAACATCTTACCACTAAAGTTTCTCACCTACATTGGCGCTTCATGTTTTATATATTAAAGTACAAGGTTAGTCATGTATAAGGCTGGATGCAAAATCCTTCACAAATAAAAGTGTACTCTATAAGTGCACATAATAGATCCCCTTTTCATTTCTGTTGTTCATAGGGGCATAAACAAGGAAACAATATTCAAATATAAGAGTCTTGTTATAGTAGACATTTTGATCCAAGATCTTGATAAAAGCTGTTCACAAGGATACCACCTTCTTCTGGGGAGAAACTTTTCTGGTTAGTTTTATCTTAAGAGTTCCAATGGTTGTTCAGTTCAGCAGTATGGAGGGACCCTTCTCAGTTGTGAGATTATGAAACCAAGCTTCAAGCTCCAAAGTTTTGCTGTAGTGTGGGCACCAAGGACAGTCTTTCTCTGATCTTCTCAAAAGATCCAATCTTTGGGTTCTAGATTATAAAGGGGTTGTCTTCAGTGAACCATGAGTTTAAACCAAAGGATTAAAACATTGGGTATTACAAAATAGAATCTTAGGTTACCATAAGCCATTCAGTTAGCCAAAATGATAACTCAAAAGTTGTTAAAAGGAGAAAACATTATTCTGATAGGAGACTCAACTTTCCAAACAAGACAACATGAAGAGGACATGAGGTCAACTGACTCTGTCTCTTTTCTTTCCCTTCCCTCTTTTCCTTTTGTAGTTTACTTGAAAGGTAAATAAAAAAGTTCATATTTTTTTTAATGTTACATACTTTTAAAAGAGAAAACCAAATTTTATGTTTCCGTTAGTGAATTTTTAATGTTAAAGCTAGTTTCTTGATTTTATAAATCTATTCAGTTTTAATTTGACCATAAGCTAAGCTTTTTATAAACGCTTTAACCCTTTACAATTTTTTTTTCTCAGAGCAGAAAAATGTTCTAAGAAAACTTCTTTGTGCTTTTTATGCCATGTCTAATTTATGAAAAAAAGAAACCCTGAATAATGTCATTTAAACTTTTGCCAATATGCTCACACACTGAATCTTTTACAATTAATTTTTATAAACCTTTTACAACTTGTTCCCACCACCATGTCTGGCTTTTTTTTTTTTTTAGCTTTATTTAAAACAATCTTTTAACCCTCTAACCTAGGCAAATATTTACATTCCCATGCCTTCTTATAATCCCTTCCAAAGACACATTTTATTCTCCTTACACATCTTGTATGTAAACATATTTTTTCAGTAGTCTCAACTACATATTTCAATATTAACTCTTAGTGACTTTTGGTGAAAACTTTGGTAAGTAACGGATTTTAATTATGTACTAGGTGTGGAGCCTGGGACCCAAACATAAATGCAAATAAGATCTGACTCTTTCCAGCATCTAACTCCATGTGCCCTGGGCCTTACCTAGCTGTAAAGCAGGCAAGTTGTAAAGTTAAAAGTCATAGTGACATTTTATAAAGCACTCAAGAGGCCTAATCACATGTAAATTGTACATTTCTGGCGTAAATTTATTTTCATACATTCTTTCATGATATATACAGACCATGTATGATGTGTTTAGACACTCTGACTTGCCCTAAACATCCCTCTTTTTAAACAACCAGTTATTTTAATTTAGGACAAGAATTTATATTACAACATCCTTTATTATATAAAATCTCTTCCACTTTATAACCTTACTCCATAGGTAGGGGGCATGGCTAATTCTATATATCCCTAAGGCTTATTAAGAATTTAATGCCTCCAAAATAAATTGTATAAATTTTTTTTTCTTTTCTTTCTTTCTTTTTTTTTTTTTTTGTTTTTTTTTTTTTGAGATGGAGTTTTGCTCTTGTCACCCAGGTTGGAGTGCAATGGCACAATCTCAGCTCACTGCAATCTCCGCTTCTTGGGTTGAAGTGATTCTCCTGCCTCAGCCTCCCAAGTAGCTGGGATTAAACATTCCTACCACCATGTCTGGCTTTTTTTTTTTTTTTTAATTTTTAGTAGCGACAGGGTTTCACCATGTTGGCCAGGCTGGTCTTGAACTCCTGACACCAGGCTATCCTCCTGCCTCAGCCTCCCAAAGTGTTGGGATTATGAGTATGAGCCACCATGCCTGGCCAATTGAACAATTTTCAAAAGTCAAAGCAGTTTATGACCTTAAAGCATTTAGAATACCTAATATCTGACCTGCATAAATTAGACAAAATATATTTTCTATCAACAATCTTACTTTCTCTCTTACATTCTTTTTTTTCTTTCTTTCATTCTCACTTTCTTTCCTCTCTTTTTCTTTCTTTCAAAAATAAAAAAAAATTTAAAAAAATCTTAAAAGCTTTTTTTATTTTGCAAAGATCAGTAAAGTAATGGCATTACAGTTTTTATTTTGCTTTCACAATACTTTATTTAAGCACCTATTTTTGTTTAAGCTAATTAGTTAGAACTTTTTATATAAACATTATACACAACACATATGTAATTACACAGACAGCAGAAGATTACTAAAGTAGTTGTAGGATTTTTCATTTGCCAGTTTTTAAGTTTATTAATTGGTTATTCGCTTTATGGTGGAGTTCTTGGAAGAACAAGGTCAGGAAATGGGTTTCTGATGCCTCATCATTTTCCCAAAAAGTCCAGGCTCTTAGAGCTTGAATATCTACTTTTAATTAAGGTGACTTTTAACCACAGAATTCATTAATAACGTCCTTTTAAAATTTTGTTTAAAAGGTCAAATGACAGGTATTTCTGGCTTTTGAACTTTACCAAAGGTAAACTTCCGGGTGCTCAGAGAAAGGAAAATTTAAGGTAATCCATGGAGAAGAATAGACTAGACAAGGTCATGCAGATATTAAACCAAAAAGGACTTACTTCCTAAGCAGGGAATCAAACCCAGACTGCCAGTGTGAAAAGGCAAAACCTCAGCTACTCAGATAAAGCATAGGGCAGTCTCCACTGCCCTTCCCAGAAAAATCTATAGTCATTAATTTTGAGCTTGCAAAGGCTTTTAACTACTCAAGATAGTCTTTAGAGCTAACTATGAAATAAATCCTAAAATTCCTCTTCCTGGAAGGCAGAGACCAAGAGAAAGTACTGACATATGGTTGCAAGGTCAAGCTCCCAAGGACATAAATCAAGATGAAGAACCCATCCAGTTTTTTTGTTTATTTCAGGAACTTGCAGGAAAGTTTGTTATTGACTAGCTCGCTGGGCCATCTTGAGCAGCCGGCTTATGGAGTCCTAAGCCCAGGTTTTATCCTCAGGTACCCCTTGACACAGAAAAATAAATTCATAGCACAAATACATCAATTTAAGACTAGCCTCAGAATTGTTTTTCACATTAATCAAAACTTTACAGAATAGCTAAACAGTGATATTTACCATTCATTTAACTGTTTACACATACAGAGAAGTCAGAAACCTGATTGGTAAGAAATTCTTACCCTTTTGCCAGGATGCCAAGCTTCTGGGTTCCCTTTTCCTGAGCAGCCTTAGTGACTCAGCTTGCCACACCATCATGCTGGGGCCAAGAGGCATCATAAAGGAAAATTATCTTTTCTTCAGTCTGGCCAGAGCAAAATACATGTGACAAAACAGACATTAACCACTCTGCTTAGCACCCAATATCAAATTGGCACGTCTTAAATTAATCCAGCCTCTGACTAGGTGTTTCAACATTGGGTCTCTGGGCAGGATGGTCAATCTGTGTAAGAGAAAGGATAAGAAAGGGAAAAGAGAGAGAGGAAAGCACTGTCTGTGGCAGGTTGTAGAAGGTGAAATGATCAGGGAGGCTGGAGAAAGACCCACCCATTGAGGCAACTCTGAAAACTTCATGTGGTTGCTTCTTGGTAGAAAGGGCTCTTTTCCAGCAGTCTCATCAGCTCTCAAGTTTCCCCTTTTAGGAAGGAATAAGCTCCCCATGTCCCATGATCCTGTAAATCCCTAATCCTGTCACCCATAGGCATCAGCAAAGAGTACAAGACAGATCATTCCAGAGAGAATAGCAGTTGACATCCCGGTAGTGCCAAATCCATTCTTAACCAAAGTGACTTTACTGAGAGGGCTCACTTTTAAATTGACCTCAGTGCATTGTTGTTCATTTGGAACATTCCCCTGTAAGTTATCTTTAGTAAGATTTTGCCATAAGATTTTGCTGCCTCTCAGGCCTAAAGTATAAGCCAGAAGGAACTCAGTTTTCCAAAAATTAAGGATTCTATTTTTACCTAACTTATTGGCTTTACTATGAAGTTCTCTGGATTAACTTAGACAATGATTGTTTTTTTTTCTACTTATGTATGCAAGAAAAATTTAACAAAAGGGTAGAACACAAAAATTGCTGTTAATTTTCAAAAGTGAAATTTTATATCACCTGCAATATCACTGGTTACTACCGTTTCCTTTCTGACCCAGTCAGATGTAAGAGGCCTCTAACTGGATCCAAGCCAGTTCATTCCTGGATCAAATCCATTCCTGGACCCAGTCCAGTTTCTTCCATGATGCCAAACCCAGTTTGGATCAGAAATTTGCTCAAAGAAACTCAGAGCTCAAAACACAAATCCGTGGAGTTCTAAAATCTGAAAGAGAGCTTACCCACAATCCCCAGCTGCTCTGAGAGATCAATGGACACAAGTGGGTCCTGCAGGTTCCTTGCATGTTCACTCAGTGCTCCTGAGGGTCACTAGAAGCTCCACTTCGGATCCTACTTCTGACACCATCTGATAAAATAAAAATTTCAGTTGAATTAAATTGAAAGGACTTTAATTGAGCAATGAACAATTTGCAAATTGAGCAGTCCCCAGAATCACAGTAGATTCACAGAAACCGGGGATGCCTCGTGGTCAGAACAAACTTATAGACAAAAATGTAAAGTACAGGAATTGGAAGTGAGGTACAGAAACAATGAGATTAGTTACAGCTAGGCATTTGCCTCCTTGAATGAAGTTTGAACATTCAGCAGCCTATGAGTGGCTGAAGTATGGCTGGTGGGATTGGCCAACATTCAGGCATTGTTACAGGTGCATACTATTAAGTTAGGTTTTTAATTTTGTCTGACTATTAAGCTAGGTTACAGTTCATCCACAAGAACTCAAATACAGAAGTGCAGAGTCTTTCTCAGGCCATATTTAGTTTGCTTTAAAAAACCACTGTCCTCAAAAACTCACAAATTCTTACAAATGTTTAAGCTAGTAATCTTGTATCCTAAATTGACTTTAATCATTTATATTTTAATGCTCAGCATTTCTATTTTGAGGCCTTTTGAAATGGAATTAGATTATTTCTTTTACCAGTTATTCTTTCTTTCCCTGATCTTTAGATCAGGCACAAAAGGACAACTATCACATGTTCTCACTTAGATGTAGGAGCTAAAACATTTTAACACATGGTAATGGTAGAAGAAAAATACATAATAGAGACTGAGAAGGGAGAATAGGTGGAGGGGAAAGTATACAGAGAAGTGAGTTAAAGCCTGGATCCCCAACACTGGGGCCCCAGCCCACTACCAATCCATAGCCTGTTAGGAACCAGACTGTGCAGCAGGAAATGAGTGGTGGGCAAGTGAGCAAAACCTCATCTGTATTTACAGCAACTCTTCATCACTCACATTGCTGCCTGAGCTCCACCTCTTGTCAGATCAGCAGCGGCATTAGATTTTCACAGGAGTGCAAACCTTACTGCGGATTGTGCATGCAAGAAATCTAGGTTACATGCTCCTATGAGAACCTAATGCCTGATGACCTGTCACTGTCTCCCATCATACCCAGATATGACCATGTAGTTGCATGAAAACAAGTTCAGGGTCCCCACCGATTCTACATTATGGTGAGTTGTATAATTATTTCATTGCATATTAAAATGTAATGATAAAACAAATTAAGTGCACAATAAATATAATGCACAAGGAACATCTTGAAACCATGACCCCTAACCTCCATCCATGGAAAAAATGGTCTTTCACAAACTTGTCCCTGGTGTTAAAAAGTTTAGGAACTGTTGGATTAAAGGGTAAAAACATGCAGCAGAGAGGAGAAATAAATTCAATGTTTGATGGCAGAGTAGGATGACTATACTTAAAAAAATGTATTGTACTTGGATCCCTGATTTGATCACTGAACATTATCTATGTAAAACATTTCTTATGTACCCCATAAATTTGCATAAATAAAATAGTAGGAATTTAATAGTAAATACTGCTTTATCCTTGTGGCACATAAAATAATATATAGAAAAATGCCATGGGCAGCAACAAAGTAATAGAAAATACAAAATCAGCCCACTTGTCCCAAGAGAAACAAATCAGTCAATGATTTTTGAGAAGTTTTCTCCTTTACGTCCACTTGAAATTAATTTTTCTGGAAATAGTCTAGCTATTTTAAAACACCATATGAGATTTGCCTTATATGCACAAAATTAAGCATTTAAAAATGTGTACAATGTATATGTATATATGTGTACATGTTCCCACATATATGTGTGTATATATGTTCAACCAAAATATTATGAGATGCTAGTATTTCTTTCAGCAATATTTTTAGTTCTCTATGACCAAATAAATGTGGATATCAGAAATGGAGAATTTCTAGGCTTTTCTTTTGTAATCTATATTCAGATAATTTGAAATGTAAATCACTGCTTTGTATATTGAAGAATCTGTTGGTGACTTCACCATTAAAACAAATGTCAGTTATTTGCAAGTTCTAGCATAGACTCCTTACAAAGATTTATCAGAAGCTGTTGTTTAACATGTGGGGAGAAAATCATTAAAACTTGATTTTATGGAAATTTAAGTTTAAAATTTTTATTATATAGCAGTTTCGCTTTTTAAAATATGAAACATTAAAAATAGTCATCTTTTTATACTCTCTTCTATACAATACTGTCGGTTTTTTAATGTCTTTCTTTCTAAGGATTTGCATTGCAATGATTCTATAAATCTTTCTTAACTCTTGCAAGGATGGTTGATCTTTAGAATGCCATTGAAAATGAACTTGTGGGACAGGTAATTCCTATGTGGCAAACCTATTTGCACACCGCCATCAGCATGCAATGACAAGACATAAAAACTGTCAGAGCAAGTCATGTGAAGAACATCACAGCAAATAACATTATAGAGGACTCACGTAACCAATAATAACACACTCTTCTTGATCTCTTTAATGCCATACACGTAATAAATTATTCACCTAATTGCATACTATAAAATTTACATTTTATTCAAACCATGTCATGTGTTTTATAAACAAACACAAACACACACAGACACGCAAAGTTTCCAGTGCATTAACTTCAGTAAGAAGAAATACGAGATACAGGCAGCTCTGGAGACTCTCTGATAGAAGTAAACCTTTATTATCCCATGGCATTGCTGTAGTAGTTCTAGCCAGCAATTCCACAGACACTTAAATCTAAATTAGTTAATGGTCCTTGTCAGCAGCCTGCAGTTCCAGAGATGCTGCAAAGTATTTCTTTCTTCCAGTCACAGACAGCCTTGGCTAGAGTGAAGGATATTGAGGAAGTAGGGCATGTGTCATCAGTGAAATATATTGGATCTCTAATGTACATCTCCGAGAAACTGTTATTAATCCCAAGTTTCTCAGCCTGAAAGTCTAGTAGCTGCCAAAAGGAAATAGTGATAGTGGCAGTTAGAGTGACCAAGGCTTAAAAGGTAAATATCTTTCAGGCATGGACAAATAATAACTAGACTTGAAACAAAAATGTCTACTACTAAAAATAAATCTATTTTAAAACAAAACTAAATTTTGAAAAATGCAATGACTTTATTACAATAGCATAACATTTAGCCCAACATTAAATTCAGTTTTGTGTGTCTGTGTATTCAAAAAGTGTGTTGAAAAGCTGCATGATCTTGGGCAATTTACTAAATATATCTGGTCCTACTTTCCTGTTCTTTAAAATGCAGTTAATAATGTATCACTTAGAGGGCTGTTATGAGTAAATACTTTGAATATTTTAAAGCTCTTAGAACAGTGCCTTGCGCTTAGTGGGCAAGATATAAGTGGATGGTAAATAGACTGAAGAGAGATTTAAGAAAACTAGTTACGGAAATTCAGCTGAAATGCTTACTTACAGGGATGGGATGAGGCTGATCATACCCTGTCAGTTGCAGGCTTCTGGTTCATGAACAAATTGCTTAACCTTGCTAAACCTCATCTGTGAAATTGAAGTACTATTTGTTTCATAATGTTAACTGTGAGAATTAAAGTGCAAGTCCACCTAATGTAGTCGACTGAACAAAACAGATGTTCAGTACAGAAGAAGTAATATTATCCAGCTTCTGCTGTCATTAATTAGTGCCAAGCTCATCTCTGGGTTACTCTCCATTTATCCTTGTGACCTATACTGAACCAGATTCAAACTTCTGTCAACACTTTGATACCAAAAGCCTTTCTGTGTTGTGCAGGCCTACTGGAAATGAAACTGTTAAAAAGAAAAACCTCAGGGTGCAATAGCCAGAGGCACGTCTGAAAGTATAAACCTAGGAAGTTACTTAGAATCAATTACTTTTGAAAAGTGAAGACTTGCTATGGCAGAATTCAACTTAGATGTTATTCTTTTTCTATCAAAAGCAGGAGCTATAGATTTATAGAAAGTGTGAGAGGCAGTTCTGTACAGCACAGAACTATGGAGGTACAGTTGATGAAGTCTCTACATTGGTGTTTGAAGAGTGAGCAATCGCAGACACACAAATGAAGTTAGTATCTAAGCACCAATGTAAGAAAATGATCATTTTAGCCTGGGCTAATTTGTGAAAGAGAAAAAGATCTGATAATAGCAGAGACCTTGAATGAAAAGTAAGACATTCCATAGAGAATTAAGATAAAAATATAAACCATATCTAACTGAAGGATATCAGTTTTTTTTACATAAAGAGCAATGTGCTATCCCAATAGCTATGTTGCAGAGTGATTTTGAGTGAGAATCTGAGAAAATTTATATCGATATGCTTGTTGTGTATAATGTATATAATGGAAAAAAGTATGACAATAACTACAGGAAAGGTAATTTGTTTACCTGTTGTTCTTCAGGGGACTATAGACTAGAAGTATGGATACAAGCACAGTCAAAAGCTAGAAGAACAGAAGTGGGGCCATTCATCTGCAAACAACCATAATAGTAGCTATAATTGATTGTAGCATAATGCTGAAATAGCACTACTTAGGAGTTAAATTTATTATTGGAGAAAAATCAAACAATCATGGCATAAGGATTCCAGCCATATTGAACTGCATGTGATCCAGGACACCTAGAGACACGAACATACATTTAGGTATCTTCCACTTTAAATATATTATGTAAGTGTCTGAATGCACATTCATGAGATAATCTTAAATTGTCAAAAATTAAGAGTCACCTAATTTCAGATAACATAGTGTAGAAATCCAGACACCTTTTTGTTGCTAAATACGAGTAGGTTGCACATGTAAGAATGTGATGAAACTGAGTTCATAGCATGGCAATGCATTCTACTTTTTTATTTGGTTTTTAATTTTAGCATTTTAATCCATAAACCTCATTAATGCATTTATTTAAGAAAAAGTATATTGAATGTTTATTATGTGTCAAGATGTGTAATAAAGAGATTAAAAATCACAGCTTCTGAACATAAGAAAAATAATTATTTATTGAGATGAGAGAATAGCAAGCAGATACTTAAAGAATTATAAATGCTAGAGGAGCTTTTAGGAAGAGATGGAATAAGGCAAAGGTTAGGACTTTAGGAGTCTAATTAGGTATATAGGAGGAAGTACATCTTAACTAGACTTAAAAAGCTGAAATTAACTAAGTGATTAGGTGTTCAAATCTTCAAAGATCGTTCTTTGAATATAAAGCCATCTGTCCAAAAAGTATACAAAATATACATAGAAGATGGCATTTTAAAAATTACAAATATATCTATATGTATAGATTATAAGGATGGATACAACGAAAGAAAACAAAAATAATTTGCAATTAATGTTTTAGCCTGCAGGAAACCACTGGTAGATTGTAATTGGGGGAGCTAAAGTGTTTTAGAAAATCACTCAGATGCTGTAGTGGATATGGCTGATGAACTACCCAGATAGCTCTTTCTGAGTAGCGAAACTTATTCATTTCTAGTACTACTGCTGCTGTTGCTATGTTAGCCACGCATGGCTTCCAGCAGCCAACCTTCAGAGAAACTCCCTCAGCCATGATGATCTGCTTACCATGTCCTCATGCTCCTTACTCCCTGTGAGGCTGAACAACCACGATGAGTGACTAAGACAGAAATATACAAGGCTGGTGTGATGGGAGAATTAACCCTGTGGAGAAGTTTATGCTCCAGCACACCCCTCTGTCCACTCTTGGCTCCTCCCCTCTGAAGATCTTTTAAAAGCACACCAGTCTTCTCAGTCCCTCTGTGCAAGCTGTTTCATGTGACAGGATCTAGTCAGCCGTTTTACCCTCCCCCATCATGACCCACTTTGAAACTATTAACTCCTCTGGCCTCAGATCCTCTGCTTTGCTATTACCTGATATCCCCATCACATGACACAGTATTCTTTTTATTCTATCAATCACCAACAAAACATTTGCCTTAACTACCAAATAAAATTGCTGTATCAATCAATGTAACCTGTGTTAAGCATACATGTCTAAATAGTTTGTGTGGGTGGGGTGGGATAAGAGGTGAATCTACCACAATAAGTGGGATTTTGTATTCTTGTTATTACTGGTTAGCTGAGAAACAAGGCAAACCATAATAGAGTTTGAGATGTTTTAAGTCCCTTAATATAAAGATCAGGAAACCAGGTCCCTGATGAGTAATAGGTATACATAAATTGCACATTGTACTCAGACGAAAAATAACGATAGGCTAGTATTATATCTGGGTTAGATTTCAGCAGCTTCCTGTTTGGTGGGTTTGATATCATATAAATGTTATCTGGGCCACAACTTCTTAATGAGAAACACTCAATTCCAATAGTGGTGTTTCAGGTTAAAATGAGTTGTGAACTGTATATAGACAGTGAATTAAAAGAAGAAATCAAACATGAGAGACAGAAAGAGACTAAAATTAATCACGCACTAGGCAAGGTTACTTTGAGAGTTTCCAAAGAGCCAGAAGATGATACATGCTGTTTCTTGTAATCTATACCAGATGGCATGCATCCCTTTCTAGTCATACTCTTAGGACAGAAACGAAAAGGACAACCTAAGGGAGCACAAGGAAAGAGATTGGTTTTGAGATACTGACTCATAAATTTATACTTCTGCTTTTAACTAAAATCTCTCATAATGTCATGCCTGTTAGCCATGATGTACACACACACACACACATACACACACACACACATTAAAAAATATCCATGTGAAGAAGAAAGCTGTATATATTAACAAAATTTTGTCATACCCATGTAGTTTAGATTTCTTAGAAATAGAAGGGGCTAATACTAGGCCAATAGTTTTCAAAGTTTTTTTTTTAATGCAATTACAATTATTTTTACCTAAGATTAATATTAATAAATATAGTTATACAATTATACACCTGATTGAAAAGACATTCACTCAGGAATATATATATGATTGAAACAAAAAAGTTACTTATCTCATTTCTATTTTTTTTTCTCTATTTTTCCTTTTTCATTATTCCAGCTTTTTTCCGTTCCTTCCTTTTCTCCTTTATCTTTTTTCTCTTTCTCTTTCTTCATTTCTTCCTCTTTTTTCTCTTTATCTTTCCTGACCTCTCTCTCTCTCCTTCTTTCCTTTCTCTCTCTTTCTTTCTTTTTTCTTTTTCTTTCTTTCTTTTTCTTTCTTTTCTCTCACCTTTTCTTTCAACTGAATCACATAAATTTATTTTCATGACAAATAAAATGGATTATGACTTTTATTTTAAAAACATTATTCTGAGGATCTGAATAGGTATAAGGTGAAACACAGTAACCAGTTTGATCAAGAAAAACATAAAGTACCTCAGAGATAAAAATTAGTTTGGAATAAAGATCTAGCTCCCACTTTACTGGGGGTCTATAATTTCTGAACCTAGACTTTGTAGAGACAGAAAGATTTATACTAGAGAAAGTACTAAAAAATATCACATGTATACATTTTAATCTAACTGTTAATGTTTCTTTGTGTTGTTTCAGTATTGAGGTGAAATAATAAATATTATCACCCAAAAGCTTAAGAACATGGAATTTCAATGTCTTCAGCAAGATAATCTACTTGAAAAACATCTATTTTTAAACAAAGACAATGTGTTTTAATATGTATGTGCTGCTTTAGTAAGTCTTGATACAGAATTGTAAAAATAAATGATGAATTATTTAATATAAAGGAATTAATGTGTCTGAAAGGATTAACAATGGAGTTTGAGTGGTAAGGAAAGAAGATATATTTCTTCCTTTTTTCACCTGAAATTTTGACTAGGAGAAAAAGGTATAAATCCATTTCTATGTGTCTTTTTGCTCAGAAGACTTTGGTTCCTGATGAATTCAAGGGAATATGGATTCCGTTGAATCCACAGTAGAGATAAGAAGGTGACACGTTTGGATAAGAAGGTATTAAACATAGTTGGATTATCCTTAAATTATGTGTTCAAAACTGACTCAAAATGCTGCATTTAGGTCTAGAAAATCTACTGATGAAATTTACATGAGTGAATATCATAGACCAAAGGGATGTGTAGAGAACATGATAGTGCTCCATTAGAGCTAAGGAAACAACATGCCTTCCAGGGAGCTGCCAACAGGCTCTATCTAGCAAGCTCAAGGAGTTCCCTTAACAGGAGTCCTGCAAGCCAACCTCGAATGCCAGCACGATGTCCTCATGTGTCAAAGGTTATCACATCACCCACAGCAAGGGACAGAAAGATGCCTTAGGCTCCCCTAATTACATCAAAAGATTATAAAAGCCTCTTTACATTCTCTCACATACAAGTTTGGAGCCAAGCAGGAACAATTGTTCTTTAAAGACTAAAGATAAAAAAGCAACCATTTAAATTATAAGCTGACAAATTTGCATATTGGTTAGGATTAAATTTTACTCTGAATTTAAAGATGAGGCTCCTGAAGTTTCGATAAATAATAGTTAAGATAAAGGGCCAGCAATTGTTCTGTACATACAAATAATAGTGTGATTAATTTTAAGACTTCACACATAGTTACAAGGATAATTTTCAAGCTTATATACTGAAATAAAGTTAATATTCCAGAAATGGCATTGAGACTCACTGCTCTTATCAATTTTTCTTTGTTAATAAAGCTAATACCACAGATGTATAAATTCTCCAATTAGCATGCTTTTCTCCAAAATCAAAAGGATTACCTTCAAGACTGCTCAAATGGCTAATCCACTTATGCTAGAATTTGCTGCTAATCTTTTGCTTATTTTCTTACACGTCCTCCAAAGAATGCTGCTCCACAGAATTATACTGATGGAAAAAACTATAATAAGTCATGGAGCAATTTCCTTTGCCTTACTCAAGACTGAAAACATATTCCAAACATAGTTATTTGTCAAAGATATTAAAATATGAAGAATATACCTATAAAAACTTATAATTCATTATGATACTGGTTACACTTACAGTCTAAAAACCACTTAAAAGATGACTACTACCTCAAGAGCACCTTTCTATCTTTCCATATTTTTCATCAGTCTATTAAACAACACATTTTCTAAATGGTACTAATCCTCTAGTATTTGTTTCTCTATCATATTCTGTGGCATGATATTCTATCCAAAAATATAAATTAAAAATGCACGTGTTATATTATTCACATTGAGCCACGTAGTGATTCATTCATGACTTCTGCCATCATTTTGAAACAAAAAGTTTGCAAATATACATATGCCAATACACCCCTCCACACCAATATGCCGAATTCCAAAAGTTCATATCTAAGTGAATTGTGAGATCAATATTGCATTATGAGATCACATGGCAAGGAAAGTAATACAGAGAAGATCACCGTTTGAATAATGAACTTGATGAAGGACCAAAACATACAAATTTCTGGAACATTCCAGGAAAGCAGAAAAGCAACTCTAAGTTGCCTGAGAGAAAGGGGTGACTGATGCATTTTAGGACAATAAAAGGCGGTCAATGTTGCAATGAGAGATAGTAACCAAGGGCCATGTTGTGAGACTGTTGGCTTTTACTGTGAGTGAGATGGGAAGCTAGTGGAGAATTTGAACAAAGTAATATGAATTGTCTTATGTTTTACCATGTTTAACATGACTGTCTTATTCAGAAATTATTGAAATTCAGAAGACAAGATACTAGTGGATGCCTCCACAGATGAAAGACCTGTACAAGGAAAACTATAAAACATTGCTGAAAGAAGTCAAAGATGACACAAATAGGAACACATTCCAAATTTGTGGACAGGTAGAATCAATGCCATAGAAATGACCATAAATTACCATAAAAATACTACCAAAGGCAATCTACAAATTTGATACAATTCTCATCAGACACTATCATTATTCTTCACAGAACTAGAAAAAAAAATTCTGAAGTTGTTATGTAACCAAAGAAGAGCCTGCCTAGCCAAGGAAGACTAAACAAATCAAAACAAAACAAATCTGGGGATCTGGAGACATCACATTATCTGACAAGTATACTACAAGGCTATAGTCACTGAAACAAGATGGTACTGGTATAAAAATAGGCACCTAGACCAATGTAACAGAGTATAGAACTGAGAAATAAAGCCAAATCTAGCCATCTGGTCTTCCACAAAGCAAACACAAACATAAAGTGAGTAAAGGACACTCCATTTAGCAAATGGTACTGGGATAATTGTCAAGCAACATATTAAAGAATAAACATGGATTCTCATCTCTCATCTTACACAAAAATCAACTCAAGAGGGACCAAAGACCTAAATCTAAGACCTGAAACCATAAAAATTCTAGAAGAAAAAAATGGAAAACTCTTAGTCATTGGCTTAGACAAAGAGTTAATGACCAAGAACCCAACAGGAAATGCAAAACAAACAAACAAACAAAAAAAAAAAAACAAAGATAAATAGATGGAACTTAACTAAAAAGCTTCATGCTGCAAAAGAAATAATCAGCAGAGTAAACAGACAACCTACAGAGTAGGAGAAAATTTTCCCAAACTATGCACTAAACAAAGGACTAATATCTGGAGTCTACTCCAGGAACTCAAACAAATCACAAGAAAAAAGAAATAATCCCATGAAAACATGGGCTAAGGACATGAATAGACAATTCTCAAAAGAAGATATATAAATGGCCAATAAACATATGAACAAATGCTCAACATCACTAATTATCAGGGAAATTTACATCAAATCCACTACGAGATACCACTATACTGCTGCAAGAATGGCAACATTAAAAAAACAAAACATGATAGATGTTGGTGTGGATGTCGTGAAAAGGAACACATTTACACTGTTGGTGGGAGTGTAAACTAGTATAACCCATATGGAAAACAATAAGAGAATTCCTTAAATAACTAAAAGTAGATCTACTCTGTGATCCAGCAATCCCACTACTGGGTATCTACCCAAAAGAAAAGGAAATTATTATATGAAAAAGACTCTTGCACACACATGTTTATAGCTGCACAATTCACAATTGCAAAAATACGAAGCCAGGCCAAGTGCCCATCAATCAATTAGTGTGTATACATATATGTGTATATATACACATATATATATATGTGTATATATACATATATACATATATGTGTATATACATATATACATATATGTGTATATATACACATATATACATATATACACACACACACATATATGTAGTGCTAATCAGTGTGCTTATATATATATATATATATATAAACACACACACACCGATACATATGTAATACTAACCGGCCATAAAAAGGAATGATATAATGAATATATACACACACACAGACAAACACACACACACACACACACACAGACACATATCATGGAATATTTCTCAGTCATAGGAAGGAAAGAAATAATGGCATTCATGGCAATCTGGATGGAGTTGGCAACCATTATTTGAAGCGTAATTGGCAACCATTATTCGAAGTGAAGTAATTCAAGAATGGAAAACCAAACATTCTATGTTCTCTCTCATACGTGGGAGTTAAGCCATGAGCATGCAAAGGCATAAGAATGATAAAATGGACTTGAGGGATCAGAAGGAAAGGAGGGAGGGATGAGGTATAAAAGAATACACATTGGGCACAGTTACACTGCTAGAATGATGGGTGCAACAAAATGTCCAAAATAACCACTAAAGAACTCACCCATGTAACTGAACACCACCTTTTCCCCAGAAATCACTGGAATAAAAATCAATAAAATAAAAACAATAAAAAGAGAAACCTGAGCTAGCATGCTTAGCCTGCTTACCATATGATACCCTGTTCAGCCCTGGGATTCATCACTATCCCCACCAGCAGGAAAGGTCTCACCAGATGTGGCCCCTTGATCTTGGACATCTCAGCCTCCATAACTCCAGGAGTATTTCTTTTCCAAGTGGAAACCTCTCCATTTCCTGTTGGCATTTCCCATATGTTCTCAGGGGAGCTAAGAGCCATTGGAATCCTGTTACCACCAGGAAATGGAAAACTCCAGAGTCATTTCATTCCAGTGAGGAGTCCAAGACTGCATGAAGATTCTAGCAAACATGTTATGCTATGCCTAAAACAAGTGTGGTGGCTCACAGCTGTAATTCTACCACTTTGGGAGGCCAAGGTGGAAGAATCAATTGAGGCCAGGTATCCAAGACTAGCCTGAGCAACATACTAAGAAGTTGTCTCTACAAAATATAAAAATAAATCTTTCATTAAAAAAAAACGCTAATAATATGAAATATGCAATATAATATGTATCCTTTATTAATGAATTTTATCAGGATAAAAAAACTATCATAAAACATTTTTCTTGAAATAAGGTAGAACTTTCAACCAACTAAGAAGGATTTATGTCATTTTGAAAATCTTAGAGTCTCCTAGGGACTTTTGTTCACACTATTTACATTTGGAGACAAGAGAAATTGTCCAACCTAGCCATTTTTTGAAATATTTTGGCTTTTTTCTTTACAATTTAGAGGCTGACAAAACACTTAATAGACATATGTGTCATTTTTTATTAAAGACTTTCCATAAACCAATGAATTATTTTGTGTAAAGAACTATCCTAAAATTTAAAGAACAACTAATGTTAAAACTTTGAGTACAGTCTATGTATCACTCACAAACCTCACACAAGACTATATGAAAATGTGTGTGTGTACATCAGGAATTTTATCAATATATTCACCATCAACAAAATCCAAATTGCCACAATCTCCTTCATAATGGAAGATCTAGAAAAACTGAGCACACATCCCAAAAGAAGCTAAAAAGCTAGAAAAAAAATGCTTTTCTACCATTTCATCTTTTCCCTTAGAGATATGTGGGTCAACACTATAAATCACCTCAATACATCTGTAAGCTGAGTACTGTAATTTGAAGTCTCCTAGTCAAAACTCACATGTATTTTTGAGAAAGTGAGCATTATTTTTTATAGTATTCTATACATTGTAGTTTGGAACTATTCTTCATAATTGTCAATAATGCGAAGACATAACTGGTACAGAGAACAAGTTGCACATCAATTTTCTCTTTTCTGACTTGATGACTTGAACAGTAATAAACATTTGAATTTAAGAATTCCATTTTCTAACATTTAGATTTCCCAACCATTTGAAACATTGTACTTCTACTCTATGGAAATTAAAGATAAAATAAAATGATCATTTCTGCAGATATACCTCATAAAAACCTTCATAATTAACATTGGATACATTATTCTGAATTTGGCAGTGAGTTTAATCTTATAGCAAAGTATTAATAACTGGAGAGCTCTCAACCTATTGCAATTCATTAAAGGGATCAACCACAGGTAGTAGGAAACAACAGTCACACTACTGAGGTGTGCGAACTGAGATTAGATTAGTTAAATAATTATACATTGAATTAAATAACTTTCTAAATGATAAAATATTTTTATCATTATTTATTCTGGACCTGACCACAAACTTTATAAATAACATTCAGAATTTTTGTATGTTATATACTATGTTTTAAACAACTATTTTATTCATTTTGATCTTAGGTTGGTTTTAAAATTATACTTCTGAGTAGGGGAATGTTTTAATTTAACATTGTAGCTTTTATGTGTATAACTTTTGATTTTTAAATTATTTTCTTTAGTAAATGGCAACTCTCACCTGCTGTGCAAAATCCAAATATTTTCTAAGTTGTGAGAGCATGCTACTTTCAAATAACTTATATACCGGAACATATATTTTTTGAGAACTGCAAACTAGGAATATGGTAAATTCCTATACAATAATAGGTTAATTTCCTCATAATTATAGTTTCATAATGATAAATTACATTTGATACTCCTCTATAAAACTATTAACCTTGTTCTTCTTGGACCACATCAGTTTTTTGACATTTTAGATCATTTAGTATTAGTTTACATATTGCTTTGTGACCTTGTCTAGGCCTCATGACTCCCTATTTTATGAAATATATCTAGGAAATATTTTTAGTATGCTAAATGGAACATTTATATTTAATTTATATTTAAACATTTATATTTAATCTAACATTTATATTTAATCTATTTTGTACATTAATTTTTATGCCCATGAATTAGGTAATAATTATCTAACCTTAATTCGTGTAAACAGTCCTGAAAGTATTGTACCAACAAATAAAATGACACTATCTTTGACACAACAAAATAAATACAGAAAAAAATATGAAAATGAAAATATGCTTTTGCCGAGAAATAAAGGATGTGATTTTAATTTGATAAAAATAAATGTAAAACAAAGACTTGCTTGGTTTTAAATTAGAGTCCTATGTTGAGTATCATTATATTTTTATGCATATCACCCATGTAGTTAAAAAAATGGAAATGTTAACTACTTTTTGGTGACTAACATAATCTATGACTAACATGATCTGTGACTTTCAAGTCAGGTTATATCTGTAACAAAAAAAAATCAGAGATGCATGTGTATAAACACATGGCAAAAACATTTTTAATAATTGTTCATAAATTTTTACTGAATTTCTTCTAACAACCAAATGCATAGCACCCTAAATTAACTGCAAAGTAACAATAGGAGAGGCAGAAGCTGGAATTAACATTATTTCTATCTGTGTTAATTCCTATTAAATGTTTGAGTATCATAAATCTAGAGAAATTTATGAAAAGTTATTTATGTTGATCTAACTTGTTAACAATTAGATTCAAAGTTTTATTTATTTATTTAAGACCGAGTTTCACTCTTGTTGCCCAGGCTGGAGTACAATGGTATGATCTCGGCTCACCTTAACCTCTGCTCTGCCTCCCAGGTTCAAGCGATTCTCCTGCCTCAGTCAGGGGGGTGGGGGATTGGGAAGTGACAAGATTAGGAGAAATACCTAATGTAGGTTATGGGGGGATGGATGCAGCAAACCAACATGGCATGTGTATACCTATGTAACAATCCTGCATGATCTGAACATTTACCCTAATACTTAAATTATAATTTAAAAAAAGAAAAAAATAGAATATACATATATATACACATATACACAGATACGTGTATATAATATATATATATATATATATATATATATATATATATATAATCTGGTGAAAATAAATACCATTTGTCTTGAAAGTACTGTTCAGAGTTTTACATTTTCAGTGTTAACAGTCATTTCACCTGTATTTACACCCCTCATCTGGAAATCAAACCATAAATGCATGCTTTTTCAATTTGTTTCATGAATATTTTACAGTTTTCACTGTATTTTATGCCATTTGTAGTTATTGTAAATTGGATTATTTTCTTGATTTTTTTTTCAGATTGTTAGCTTTTGGTTTACAGAAATGCTATTGATTTTTGTGTGTTGAATTTGCATTCTGAAAATTTACTAATTTTCAAAATCATTTCTAATAGTTATTTTGGTTGAGTCTTTAGGGTTTTCTGCTATAAACAAGAATAATTTTACTTCTTCTTTTCCATTTTTTTCTGTCTCATTGCTCACAAAAAACAAACAAACAAACTAAAAGTAATTCCATGTTCACAGTTTGGAAGAATAATTACTGTTTAAATGTTCATACTACTCAAAGCACTCTACAGATTAAATGTGATCCCTAACAACATACCAATGAGGTTCTTCACATAAGTAAAAAAAAAAAAAAAAATCCTTCAATTTATATGGAATCATAAACAATCCATAATAGCCAAATAAATCCTGAGCAAAAAGAATAAAACTGGAGGCAGCATATTACCTGACTTCAAATTATGCTACAAAACTTTAGTAACCAAGCCAGCAAGGCACTTGCAGAAAAAACAGACACGTAGACCAGTGCAACAGAATAGAGAACCAAGAAATAAATCCACATGTTGACAGTCAACTGGCCTTCAACAAAGGTGTCAAGAACATACACTGGAGAAAAGACAGTCTCTGTAATAAGTGGTGCTGGGTTAGCGATAGGCAAAAGATGAAAGTAGATATATATCTCTCACCATATATACAAATCAAATTAAAATGAATTAGAGACTTAAATCTGAAAATTATGGAATTACCAGAAGGAAACATTAGAGAAACCCTTCAGAACATTGGTCTGGGCAAGGATTTCCTGAGTTAGACCTCCAAAGTACAGGCAACAAAAGCATAAATGGACAAATAGAATCACATCAAATGAAAAAGCTTCTGTGCAGCAAAGGACACAACTAACAAAGTGATGAGAGAATCCATAGAATGTGAGAAAATATTTGCAACCCATTTGGCAAAGTGTTAATAACCATAATATGTAAGAGCAAACAACTCAATAGGAAAAATCAAACAATCCAATTAAAAAGTAGGCAATCTGAAATGGCCAACAGGTACATGAAAAAATGCTCAGCACCATTAATCATTAAATAAGTGCAAATTAAAACTAGTAAGATATTATTTCACTCCAATTAAAATTAATTTTATTAAAAAAAAAGAACAGGTAACAACGAATGTTGGTATAGATTTGGAGAAAACAATACCCTTGTACACTGTTGGTAGAAATGTCAGTTGGTAAAGCCACTATGGAGAACAAGTATGGACGTGACTCAAAAAACTAAAAATAGAACTACTACATCATCCAGCAATCCTGCTGTTGTGTATGTACCCCAAAGAAAGGAAAATCAGTATACTGAAGAGATATCTGCACTCCTATGCAGCACTATTTAAAATATGCAAGATGTGAAGGCATATGGGATAAAGAAAATGTGGTACAAATACAAAATGAAATAATATTCAGCCATAAAAAAGAGTTAAATCCTGTCATTTGAAAGAGCACTAATGAAACTGGAGGACATTGTGTTAAGCAAAATAAGCCAGGCACAAAATGGCATATATTGAATTATTTCATCACAACCAAAGAATTTTATTATATATTTTGTGCTTTACGGTGTTACATTGACTTAATTATTATAACTTTCTGCAAAAATGTGCATTAAATATTGTAATTTATCTTTTAAAATTATAGGCCTATATGGTTCTAAGTTAAAGTTTTTTGTCACAAATGAGTTTATTAAAATTAATAGTAATTAATTCCTCCAACATAAACATAAAAAGAAAACAAAACTTTTATTGTAACTGAATTTCTTACAAGACAAATATGTCTATTAAGTATTTTAATTGCTTATTGTCTCTAGATGGGTATTATTTAATCCTAAATAAGATAGTGTTCATCCTTTAGTATCATGTTTCATTTTATTCCTATTGTTTGTTGTGTAGTGTTAAGTGAGAAACTCTTTTTTCACTTAAGTACATGGGAACACAATTTTTATAAAATGGTCATTCAGCTTCCTAACTTGTTTTGTAAAAATGCCAACAATAACATACTGATTTAGCTTTAAAAATTAAAGTTTTAATTTTGCTGAAAGCAAATAATTGGAAATTATTTAATAAAATATTTTATTACATAATAGCTAATAATTAAAAAAAATTTCCACTTGCTAGAGGAAAGACCTGTTAATACCTGCCACGGATAACCTAAAGTATAACAAATGTAAGAACCTATGATGTGTGCAGTCAGCCAAAGTCCTGAGAGGTGAGAGGGAAGGGACTTGTCTCTGTGGATATACCTGGTTTCTTCTTCTATGCTCACATTTATGAAAGAAAACATTATTCAACAGGAAGATGTGTGATATAGGGAGGCCAGAGGCACCATACTACTGTAAGGAATGTGAGAGTCCAGAATGACTTAACATTTTCTCAGCATCAACTTAATATTGCATTAACTTTTTTAACTTTTTCATTACAGAAATTGTGTGTGCAGAGTAGGGCCCATTTTATCTGAGCCCATATCCATATTTAGGAAAATTACATAAATATATGTGTATGTATCTTGAATATATGTGTAGGTATACATATGCATATCTTTTCTGTACATATTTAATAAAATTGTTATAGGAAAGGATACTATTAGACTACTTGCTTTTGTTTAATACTGTATTTTTGAATGCTTTCTATATCAATATACACATTTTATGTTTTCTTGTCCATTTCTTGTTATACAGTTTTCAGAATGTTTTTAGGCAAAATCAATATTATCATTCAAAACATCAAATGGTTTTGATTTATATTATTATTTCTTAGAGTAGCTTTCCCTTCCTTTTTTTTTTTTTTTTTTTTTTTTCGAGACAGTTTCGCTTGTTACCCAGGCTGGAGTGCAATGGCGTGATCTCGGCTCACTGCAACCTCCACCTCCTGGGTTCAAGCAATTCTTCTGCCTCAGCCTCCCGAGTAGCTGGGACTACAGGCGTGTGCCACCATGCCCAGCTAATTTTTATGTATTTTTAGTAGAGATGGGGTTTCACCATGTTGACCAGGATGGTCTCGATTTCTTGACCTCAGGATCCACCTGCCTCGGCCTCCAAAGTGCTGGGATTACAGGCTTGAGCCACCTCGCCCGGCCCCCTTCCATTTTTTAAATCACTAAATTTCATCTCCCTTTTGTGCTTTTTGTCATCAATTATTGTTAACTACATAACTTTTCTTTGATTATTTTTATTGTTTTAAAAACTAGCTTTATCATTAAGAAAAATTATTTTCCTGAATATTTATTTAGCTTCTAGAATAATTTGTTTTCCAATAAGCATTCATCATGTGTCCCATTTCTTGATTCATTCCTCTATTTTTTTTCTTTTTTTCACACACAAGAAAACATTGAAGTAATTTCCAGTTAGTATTGTGTCAAGTTTCTCTTACTTTATATTTACTCTAAATTCACATAAATATTATGAAAATGTATGTAAATATCTCAGTTCTCTCTCCTCTCACTTTTACAGTTTTCTTTTAAAAAATTGGTAAACTAATTGGTTTGTCTTATTATATTTCGATAGGAGAAAATGTGTATTTTTAGCAGTATTTGTTAGACCATTGAGGTATCATTGTCATCCAAATGGCTTAACTATGCTGTAATATGTACAGTAGAGTCTTAATATTATAATAAAAGCAAATTTTGGTAATTTCAAGATTTTTATGTATAATGCTATTGTGAAGTTTTGCTGTGTCCCTATGAATGAACTGAACAGGTGATATTGTTTCTCTTTAGTAGGCCTTTTATTTAATTTATTTATTTGAATTTGGATCCTTGTTTTCATTAATTTGTCTCATCTATGTTCTTTATTTACTCATTAAAACTAACGTCTGAAAGTTATGTTGTAAAGTACAAAACATAGAAGAACAAGGGGGATATATCCGCTGAAATCTTACAATCTACATTATTCGCTTTCTGAGTAGTCATAAAATACTAATACTATACAAATATTTATGTTATTTCTTATAGTACTGTTTCTTACTCTCTTATCAGTTTATCTTAATAAATGCTAAAAAGAATATTTGGTATGTATTATATCAAACATATTGCCAAAATTTAATGTCATTTATGTCAAAGAATAAAAGGCATAAGCTGCCAATTGTTGAGACATGTTTCTCAGTAAATAATAAAGAGAAGTATTTTTTCCAATTAAATAAAGGTTTACCTAAGAATATTTTCACCGGGTATCATTGCAAACCTAGGATGTATCACTCACTGAGCAAAGCATGCCAAAATTAATTTCGTATTCTTCCAGAATCGTATATAATATTTCACATTGCAAATGTTGCTATTTTATGAGAACTTTTATAGCCTCTAATTCTGCTGCTCTTTTATTTTAATGGCTTTTCTGTTATGGTAAATTTGTGATGTGTGTTGAGATAAACAAAAGTAAACATATACATATTAATTCTGTAAAATTAGTTTAGGATTCCTTAAAAGTATTATCACAATCTTACTGATTATAGAAAAATGAGTTTGTAGTTTATGCCTAATCATAAAGAAAGCTTCTTCTTAATACAGGAACAAATCAATTAATTAGGTCTTAGGTTGACTGTTTGAAGTAAATAGAATTTTCTCAATAAGGCATTATATAATGCTCAACTAAACCATAAAAATAAATAATGAGACAAGCAGAAATTAGCACTGAGAAGCAAAAATGGAGAAATTAGCACTGGCAAGGAAAGATTAGCACTTCATACACTATGAATTATGTGATATCAGATCAACATTCTATTTAAATTATTTTAGTTATTTTAAATAATTTTCCAGATGAAATACTTTTGTCATCTAGTTGTTCCCATTGGACATATGGGAATAGAGAAATAAACAGAGAAAGAAGAAAGGCTTTCTTCAAATCTTCAGTGGTTATAGCATTATACAAATTAAGTCACTATGTGTCTATTCATGAGTTTATCCTGCAAATTTGTTTTGCCATTCATTTTTTAATCACTAAAGGGCTTATCTTCACTCCCTGAAGAAATAATATTTAATAAATATTCTTAGAAGGCTCTAAATATTATTAAACACATATATTGGAAATGAATGATTAGAATGAATGTGTTTGTAAGAATAGACATACATACATATATATAGATATAGATATCAAAAGTTATTCCTTCACATGAAAGTGTCATCAGGTATATTTGGTAGCAATGATCAATGGTACAACCACTTATTAAAATATTTCCAGAGTTTTTATGAAATGAAAATACTCATAACCTATGACTCACGATTATGCTTCCATGTATTTTACCCAAAAGGAATACAAATATATTTATGTAAAAGACTTGTATATATTTCTATGACAACTTTTTTTTACTAACCAGTAAATAACTCAGTTGTCCAGGAATGGACGAAATATATAACTCAGTAAATAACTCAGTTGTCCAGGAATGGACGAATATATAAAGAAATAATGTAATATTTATAAAATTTAATATAACTCAGAAATAGTAAGAAATGAAATAGTGATACATACAATATCATGAATCTTAAAATAATCTTGTTCAGATGAGAACAAATGAAGCACAAAGAAATACATACTGTGTGATCCAATTAACATAAATTTCTAGGAGAGATAAAACTAAGCTATGCTGATAGAAATCAGGGTAGTGATTTAACTGTAATGAGAGTTTACTGAAAAGCAGCAGGACAGAACTTATTGGGATGAGAGAAATGTTCTATAACTTAATTGAAATGAAGTTTACATTGATAGACACATTAATTAAAATTTATCACCCACCCTTCCTTCCTTCCTTCCTTCCTTCCTTCCTTCCTTCCTTCCTTCCCTCCCTCCCTCCCTCCCTCCTTCCTTCCCTCCCTCCCTCCTTCCTTCCTTCCCTCCCTCCCTCCCTCCCTCCCTCCTTCCTTTCTTCCTTCCTTCCTTCCTTTCTTCCTTCTTTTCTTTCTTCTTTCCTTATTTTGTAATTAGTCAAAAAGCCATTAAGCGAAAGAAGTGAGGCATCAGTCCAGTAATTTCAGAAATTAGTTATATACAGGGGGATCAAATAAATATATTGAAGAAAACTGGAACCAAATTTCACACTTGTAGAAAAATATACCAATATAAAAAAGCGATATGCAAGAAAATAAATCCTCCAGTATTAGATTAAACTTGAAATTATAAATGTGACCTCATAGATTAAAAATCATAATTACAGATGTAAAAGTCTGTGTATGTGTGCTTGTATGAGCATACCCAAGTATGTGCATATGCATGCATATACTTTTAACTTTATCCACTGACAGGGCCTGGGACTAGCATATCCCCAGTAGAAATAAGAATACTATAACTCAGACCTCGGTCTATAAATATTCTCTTCTAAGTGGAATCACTATTCCTTGAAGTAGTTCATCTTAGGACTGGAGCAGGGAAAGAATCAGGCAAGAGTGGAATATATTGCCATTTAAGAATGCAAAGAAATGCTCAAATAATTAAGAGTATATTACCAGCACATGGAAGCTAGTTTGAAGAAGATACACTGATTACTGGATGAACAATTAAAGTGTCAAAATAAATAATGATTATGAGTACAGTATGTGTGCAAGCACTCCCCCTAATGAACATAGACACATTGGATAGAATAAACTAAGAATCCACAAGCACACCCCGGTGTAAATGAATAAAAGAATGGGAGATTAAAAAGTTGCATTAGAGTAGTATGCCTAAAAATAAAGAGAAAAAAAATTATATTATAAAATCACCCCTGATAAGAATCTTCATTATAATTAAATTCAGGTAAGCAATGTCAATTGATGCTAAAAAGTAACTAGAACCCGAGTAACAAATAGGATACCTACTGAGTCTCCATATGTCTCCTGCATACTGCTTACTTATTTACAAAGGAAAAGAAGTAATTTTACAGAAAAGAATCCTTGCTGATGTCACTTAAAATGATTAAATCCAACATAAGAAATAACAGGAAAAACTGACATCACAGGCAACTACTGGAATTCAATGACACAAATACAACAGTTTTCCTGTGATATTTATGCCAAAAGGGCATAATCTAAATCTAATCATGAGGAAATATAGGAAATATCAAATAAATACAAATGTAAAAATAATTTAATATATACTTTTCTGTTATCTTAAAAAAATGTATAGGACTTTAAGGTCAAGAGAGACTGAATATTTTTTCTGGATTAAATGACATCTAAGTGCAACAGGTGATCTTGGGTTAGATATTTTTGAAATAAAATACATTATTGGTACAGTTTTCAAAACTTGAATGGATTATCTGTATGAAGGATACATGAAATTTTTTAACTCTTTTTAATTTTTTACTGTAAGTTTGAAATGAATTCAAAATAAGTAGGAAAAGGAACAGAAAACAAGACCATATTAGACTGTACTTTTTGTTTACAATTATATTTTAGTGTATGCCTTATTGTAAATTATACCTCATTATTTATATAAAAAAGAAAACACAGAGTATCAGAGATCATGAAATTAAAAACTCAAAGTGAACAAACAACTCACTGAAATAAATATCAAATGGCCAATAAAAAATGAAAAGATATTCAGCGTGGTGCTTAAAACAGTGTCTGTTAACATTTACATGATATACAAATATCTCCAAATTTAATGTTTTTGAAAACATCAAAATATGTATATTGTACCATCTTGCAACATACAAAACATGTATTTTGCACCATACCACAAATATATTGCAATATATATATAAAAATGTATGTATATAATAAACATGTATGTGAACTCAGATTAATTAATAGATGATATTTATAGACCAAGGTCTGAGTTCTAGGTATTCTTATTTCTACTGGGAATTTGCTAGTCCAGGCCTTGTCAGTGAATAAAGTTAAAAAATATTTGCATGCATATGCACATACATGAATATGCCCATACAAACACATATACACAGACTTTTACAACGGAAATTATGTTTTTTAATCTATGAGTTCACAAAACATGTAAATTGCATCATACCATATATATCTATATAGCAATATACAAAACACGAATATTGCACCATACCATATATATATATATAATATATACCCACCGTACCATATAGAGAGAGCACCATATTGCAATATACGTAATATGTATATTGCATCATATCATATATATATGTATATATGACAGAAAAAGAAAAAATAAGTTCCTGGCTTTATTCAGACATTGCTAGTTTTTCTACCAATTAATGTATATATTAATTTAATACAAATACATATATTTGCATTTATGATAGGTTTGATTTTTTTCATTTTGTTAGTATTTTTTGTACTTTGAGTTCACTCATTCTCTTCTAAACTACTACTTGTTGCTATTGAAAGTCATAATTACTAATTTAGAAAGCATATCAAATAATTTGTAATCATGATATTTTTTCTTAGGGCCTAAGCTATTGCCATCCAGTTTACAAATCCAATGCTCAAGTTTAGGTGTGGATATTTCTCATATACACACAACCAATTTAACTCTCACTAGATTCCAAGGCTCACACAATTTTCAATTACTTACTGATGTGTTGGATGGCTGGGGGAATTCACATGGTTTACATGCAGAAACCCAGGACCCGAAGCAAAGTTGTACAACATCGATCATCCTTTTCTGCTAGATAGGTAGCAAGAAAACATCCAGCTGCTGATTTGTTAAAATTTAAAAACAGACAAGAGCACCCTTAGGAGGCAAAAGAGAAGGCACACTCGTAAGAAGGCTGAGTAGCCTGTAGAAATCAATTCAGTTTCCAGAGGTTTCAGCTTTCTCTGATGATATTGCACCATACCTGTTGCCCATCACTGACAACTCACCTGAATCCGTTCTAAGTCCCTTGCTTTACTCACATTCTTCTTCTTTCTCACCTTCTCCCCAGAAAAACCTATTTTGTCTTCTGTGATTTTTTTTCTGCTAAATATATGCTTAGAATGTTGGTCCTGTTGTTTAAGTTCACACAGGTTGAATTTATTATCATAAGAGTAAGGCATATATCTTACTTTATTGCTTCCATTTTGTTTCCTCAGAGCTAGGGTTTTAAGATAAATCTATGTTATAATGTATATAAATAGCTAGTTTTTTTTCTGATACATACTGTTTCATGACATGCCTTGACCACATTTCAATTATTCATTCTCCTAAGGATAGAAAATAGGCTGTGTAAGTCCTTGTACATACTTTCGATCGACTTACATGAAAATATCTTGTGGATATTTACTGAAAATTTAATTCCTGTATTAATAGTTGTGTAGACTTATTTAATCAAGTAAATCCAACTGCAGTTAAGAATAGCTGCATCAGCAGGCCACCAGCTACTCTACATCTCCATAACTCACAAGACTCCCATTGTCCTATTGATAGGGTTAATGAGATATCTAATTATTTTCACTCTCCTTTATCTGATTCGTAAAGAATTACAAAATATCTTCATGTATTTCTTATTTTATGTGTTTTCTCTTCTGTGCATTGCCTAGTTGTCTCCTTGGCTTGTTTTCCTATTTGGAGTGCTATCAGTTGGTTAATAGTCATCCGTATATTTTAGTAAAATCTCTATGTGCTGAATGTTAATCCTTATCAGTTTTACGCACTTTTTCTTTTTATCGTTTTTTCATGATATTTTGATTCAATGCCATCACTCCCTCATCTTTTTGTTTGCTTTGTTTCATGGCTACTGCTTTCAAACTCTTGTTTAAGACATGCTTCATTGTTTCTTAGTAAAAATCATAGTTTTTAACTTTTTTTTGTTTGTTAACATTATGGTTTTATTTTTCATTAAGGGTTTAAACCATCTGGAGTCCACCTTTCTATGTGGAGTTAGGTAGAGATCCAAGTTTATTTTTCTCCCTTTAAAGACCCAATTTTCTCAACATTATCTAATAAACAATCTGCTCTTTCTGCATGCATTTGTGATACCACCTTTATCATGCATTAAATTTTAATATCTCCATGATCATGACTCTGAGAAACATTTGGAGTTGGCAGTCAGTTGGTAACTTTGTGATCTTGGGAAAGGGGTGAAAAAAAATGTGAATGATTGATCAAGCCACACTAGTTTCTCTGAGCTTTCTCAAGGTGGTTGCATTTTTTGTGGTTGTTAGTTATTAGGCTGTGGATTTCCCATTTGCTAATATAATTTCTCCACGCTTACTTGTCTCAGCAGATCGAGCTTCCTGTTGATTTGGTACGAACTAGAAATTTCTCAATGACATCTTCATATGCCTGATATTCCTTAACTTCTCCCAAACCCTTCTCTCATGCTTTCTTTTGCTCTACATCCAAAGAATTTCTCCTCTTAATTTATGGGAAACTATCTCTTGTCAACCTTATTCTTTTCTAGGGTTAGGATTTTGGAAACAATTATGTACTAGAATCATTTTTTGAGATTAAAAAAATCACAGAACTCTCTACCTTATTACATGGGAAACAACGAAATAGCATGGAAAAGTAACATTTGAAAAGCCACTTTCTAAACATATGATAACAGGAATTTTAAAAAGTCCATGCATCACACCAAAAAAAAAAAAAAGCCACATTTGATAACCTCCAATTCATGTATTTATGTAATGCTTTGTAATTCAGAAAATGCTGTTAAATACAGTGACTCACGGAAAGGTTGGCTAGTAGAGTCTGGCCACTTCACTAGTGTGGATATGTTTGTAGTCATATCTATCTTATAATGCAGGGACAGTTGTTTTCATTCTCCAGCTTTTCATATGCAGCAAGCTTTCTTTATTATCAGCAATTTTCAACTCATCACATATGCAGCTACTGCTTAAAAAGATTTTCATGTTAACTAACAAAAGTGCTTGGCTCTCCTTTATCAGACATTATTTTACTTAGCTACCAGTTATTATGCCCTGAGGAAGAAAAACTAATTTTATAATTAGCTTAGATACAACATAACTAGAGAGTTAAACTCACTACAGAAAATCATTTCATATAAATGCCTTTAAAATTAACTGTACTTTTAGATTATTCATGCCTCTGTTTCTCTTCAATAGCATGGTTAAGTGAAAGTTGATGAAATTGCTAAATTGAGTTCTTCAGATAAGGAAACTGAAAACTTTCCGGGAAGTTAACACTTTTCTTGATTGAAGATCAAATCATTTATTTTAAGGAATAGTCTTTTCACAGTAGCACCCCAGAGCATTTGAACGGGGGGTTTCAAAATCACAGTTTGAAGTTTCTCATCTTGCCAACTCCCTCATCGGAGTTAGGGTCAAATATATTGCAGTTATGAAACAATATAGTCTAAACTAAAACCTAAGAACAAAAAAAGTAGAAAGTCAACTGAATGCAATTTTATTTTTTTCCTACTTTCAGACTTTTAAAGAGAGTGATATCTTATGAAATCTTTGTATTTTGTTACATAATTGTTATTTTTTTAAATGTCATCTAATTCCCTGTTAATACAATACAGTTATTCGAACATTGTGATGTAATTACATAAACAAGTTTTTAAAATGCTGACTGAGTACATAGAAGTGACTGATTTATAGATTGACAGGACAATTGAAGATGTGGTTTTTTATGCTATATAGACAATCAGATTATATTTTTTTGTATTGGTTAATTTGATATTTTGCAATATGCCCAAGTATATCATGTACTCTTCCCTCTTTAGATTTTTCAAAATTTTAATTATCAAAGAGTTTTAATAACCTAAAATATTACTGTGTTTCATTGTTTTCTGGGTAATAATTGTCAAATGCAAATCTCTTTTTGTCAGTTTCCTAAAGAAGTCCCTCTGATAATACATCTCCCTGTGAGGAGATTTCCTCAGTTTAAGGGGTTGACTTATAGCAAATTCTGAAGGACACTTCTCCAGGAATTTATCTGGGCATCAGTCCTGTGAATTTGCCACTCTGTGGACAAGGCTGTGCTTCCTCAACAAGGTCTGGATCTTGTCCTGGAGTATCCTCTTCCACCAGTGTTCTGTCTCACATCTAGGTGTAGTAGCTGTGCATCAATATGCTGTTCCTATGTTCTTTAGAACTCTCTTTACTGCTCAGTAGCCAACTCCTCATTATGCAAATTCCTTCCTATAATCAATAGTTCTTTGTGTTTGTTTGTGTATTTTTGAGGTTTGAACATTTGTTATTTTTAATATATTTAATTGTACATATGTATATATATATTTCATTTTCAATAGTTCTTTATTTTAAACTCTTCAAATTACTGTGTGGTTTCTACCTCACAGAGGTTGGATCCTCACTAACATGCACGGAGGTGGTGGCAGAGTGAGGCTGAGCAAGATTACAGATTTCTGTTGAATGCTCACAAATAGAGAGACTGACCTTAAAAGTATAAATGCTAATAGAGACCATTCCCAGAAAAACTATAATCATTAAGGAAAAACAATGTCACTTAAAATGGAGAGAGAAGAAGACAGGGGCCAATATCCTCAATTAATGTGACAGAATAAACAGATGGTCAGAAAATGACAATGATGATCAAAACACAGGAAAACTCATAGGGAAGAAGACCAGTCATGTACTTTAAATAGTAGTCTTTTCATAATCTTACTTCAGAATATTTAAGCTTTGTATCAAGCACTCAAAGAATATGCAGATTATATGAGCATGAAACTTAAACTTTGAAACTAAAACTAAAGAGTTGAGAAAAATATGTTCACTAATTTCCCCCTTTTTATACTCTTGTTATATGCAATTAAGTGAATATGAGATTTTTCCCTAAAAGCAATTTCAGGGAAACTGGTCTCCTAGATGAATAGCTGAAATTCATGTACCAGTTTATGTTTTTCTACTCTAAAATGTATTCTATTTTAAACCATGATTTGTTTAGTAAAAGATTTTGGCTAACATTTTTTTTAGGTCTACAATAGCTACAAATTTTTGGATAACATCCAATAACCTTGGATATGTAATTAGAACAGATGGCAATATAAACAAAACGATGAATTTCTAGCCGCCTAGGCACAACCACTAATAAATTTAGCATATATTAATATAATTAATTTTTAGATTTCAATTGAACATAGTCATGGACAATATTCTGATCACTTAAAAATTACATCGTTAATTACAAATGCACAGCACTATCTGTGGTATAGCTTTTACCTATTCTCAAATTTGTATTTAACTGCCAAGCAATTATAAGAGATAGAATGTGAATAGAAGATCTATAAATGCCAGGTCACCATAAGAAGTAGTTCCTTCAGAATATTCTGTAATTAAAAAACATCCTGGCTAATATTTAATATTACTTAAATTTTTAAAAACCATATGATTTATAAAGCAATCAAAATTTCTTATGAAAAATTAAAAATTACTATTCCAAATATTTTATTGTCACAAAAGTAAAAGGCACTTTAAAAAAATAGGTACTCTTTTCAAAATATTCTTTGAATAATCCCCAAAATATTTTCATAAGATTTGAGGACAACCTAATAAAAAATATTACTCATTTTATCAATGCTTCTTTTAAATATATACCTTATTTAAATAAACTAGCATACTATTTTATTTTGAATAATTTTCTGATAATTAAAAATGTGTTCAATAATTTAATCCATAGTGTTATTAATTTTGTACTAGTAAATACCAATTTAATTTAATTATAAAACAAACCAATTCAATTTTTTTTTTAATTCAGGCTTTTCCTTGTACTTTAATTTTTTCTAATTCCTCTTTAAGGGTTATATTTGACCCACACCTCTGGCAAAAGCTAATTTTATCCTGTAGTTTTATTTTTCATCTTTTGAAATAGTCTGGAATTTAATAGCAAAGCACCCTTCTTGCTGTACTAACTGAAGTAGAATCCTGGTGATGATAAATACTCTTTTTTCTACTATGAACATGTTGGCAGTTCTTTTTAAGTAGCTTGACTTCTACCTTTTGTTTTTATACATGTGAACATGCTCTCTTATCCAAAAAACTTTCCTTTTACTAACCTCCTCCTGTCTGTTCCGGTGAGGCGTACACCATATGTGCCATTTTCCGAAGTCCCAATGGTAACTGCTTTTCTTTGTCAGCTACGTGATACACTGAGTTACTGCCCATATACCATTCTCAGCCCAATGGATGGGACTCCCTCCAAATCATAAAAAGATCTTTCTCAGCACCCACCTAAAATGAAGCTTAAACTGCATTCATTCTTGTAGGGTGGCTCAACAGTTAATATCTCTAATTTACAAGATGTAATTCCTATTTTAAAATATAGTTTTGACCTTTTCCAGTAAGATGGTGTGTAGTAAAAGACGTGTATGTATCATCTCTATATTAGTAAATAATTAAACAATTCATAAATATGGACTACTCTGGAAATTAAATAAAAATTAGATGAAGGGGTAAAAAGAAATATGCTAGTTGAGATTTAATGGATAAGGGGAAATATTAGAATTTTCTGTAGGCAAAGTCAAGGGAATATGAAACTGTATAATCTATTATTATTATATTATCTAAATGATGATTCTTTTCAAAAAGAAGATTAGCACTTAACAGATAAAACCTTTTGATTTTTGATCCTCTAAGGAGGAATGTTCATTTCCTTGATCGAGCAGATAATGAGATATCCAGTTTTGAGTATAGAGTTTACAGAGCATGAACTAAGACTTTCAGACACCTGTGTGTCTTGAAACATTTAGGCTATTGACTATATTATACAAGAATGATGGAAAAATGACTTAAAATATTTTATGTATTCTAGTGTTTCAAAATTATTGCATACAATTCTTTGTAATGAGGACATAAAGGTATTTGAGTTTTGTTCAACTTTCCTTTTCGATTCTCCTAGCCATATATGTTCTATCACCAAAATCACTGAGGTAGGCAAAATTCTGAAATGGCTCCCAAGATTCCTATGTCTTGATTTACACCCCCTGGATTATCCCCTCCCTTTGAATGTATGCAGAATTAGAGTTTTCATAGATAGAGTTAAGATCCCAAATGAGATGACTTTGAGCTAGTAAAAAAGGAGTTTATCTGATGTAGGACTGATACAATTAGGTGAGCCTTTAAAATACACTGAGGGCTGGATGTGGCAGCTCACTCCTGTAATTCTAGTATTTTTGGAAACAGAAGAGAGCAGATCACTTGAGGTCAGGATTTCAGGATCAGCCTGGCTAACATGGTGAAACCCTGTCTCTGCTAAAAATATTTTTAAAAATTAGCTGGGCCTGATGGTGCATGCCTGTAATCCCAGCCACTTGGGAGGCAGGAGAATTGCTTGAACCTGGGAGGCAGAGGTTGCAGTGAGCTAAGAATGCACCACTATACTCCAGCCTGGGTGACAGAATGAGACCCTGTCTCAAAGATAAAATAAAACAAAAATAATAAATAAATAAAAGAAACCAGACATTTACTAAGGGAAGATATTTAAAGTGTGAGAGAAACTCTGAGAGTGGGAGTCATGTGGCAAGAATCATAGTGTGATGCCTAGAAACTGAGAACAGACTCTTCTTCACAACTATAGAAAAAAAATGGGTGTATTCTTACTGCTATGAGGGAGCTAAAAACTTATCATGAACATAGAGAACAGAGCAATGGATACCAGAGACTAGGTAGGAGGGGAGTGGGGGATGAAGATAGCTTGGTGATATGATTTCGTTCTGTGTCCCCACCCAAATCTCATCTTGTAGCTCCCATAATTCAGAAACTCAGTGGGAGATGATTAAATTATGGGACATGTCTTTCTCATGCTGTTCTTGTAATAGTGAATGGATCTCATGAGATATGATGATTTTAAAAATGGGAGTTTCCTTGCACATGCTCTCTTTTTCCTGCTGCAATCCATGTAAGATATGACTTGCTCCTCCTTGTCACCGGGCATGATTGTGATGCCTGCCCGGTCATGAGGAACTGTAAGTCCAATAAAGCTCTTTCTTTTGTAAATTTCCATGTCTCAGGTATGTCTTTACCAGCAGCATGAAAATGAACTAATACTAAAACAGGTATGGTTAAAACACAGTTAAATTTACGTGTCTCCAGTACATCTTTATCAGCAGCATGAAAATGAACTAATACTAAAATGGTTATGGGTAAAACACAGTTAGATAGAAGAAATACATTATAATGTTTGATAGTGGACTAGGATGACTTCACAACAATGTTATGTATATTTCAAAGTAACCAGAATGGGGAACTTGAAATGATACCAGCACATAAAAATGTTACCCTGAGTTGATCATTACACATTCTTAATATGTAACAAACACTCTCATACAACCCATTTATATGTATGTTATTGCATATTGTTAATAGAGAAATTCTTTAATAAAATAAAATTAAAAGGAAATGAGACTATCAGTCATATAGCAGCAAGGAAACAATTTCTGCTGACAACAAGAGAAAGTCTGGAAGCAGGCTTTTCTGTAGTCAGTCCTTAAATTGAGGAAATGCCCTGTCAACACTTGATTTCAGCCTTGTCAGATCCTGAACAGAGGACCCAGTCCACATTTCAGGCTCCTGATCCATGGCAAATCTTAGATGATGAATGCTATATATCCTGTGGCTCCGTGTTTATTTCAAATCATGGATATGTTTGGGCTAAACAAGTTTTGTATTATTTTGGAATTCAGTTATGGTAAGTTACAGAACTATGCTAGTAAACAGACTAATTCTAAATAATCCTAACCAGAAATCTCAGTGCATTCTTCTGTGGATTGGTCAAAAGAAATACTTTGCAGATACCTAAGAATTAATTGATTTAGTAAGTAGAAAAATTTTTAAACAGTTGCTATTTCCTATAACTATTTTTATTTAATGTGTTTTTTACTATTTTATTTCCTTAACTGTTAGAAAAACATTAACTCTCAAATGTTAATAAGCAAATAAATAGTAGATATAGTTTTACTGTAAAACAAAAATAGCTGGACCCAGTTTCAAACAGTAGATATATCACAAGAGTATAATTGAAGTAATTCTTAATAAAGCCTAAATCTTTCATCATTTGCTTACTTGCCTTAATATTTATTCACATCTTAGTGGCTAACTTTAGTATTAAATCTTACATACTTATGAAGATAAGTAATACTAAAGCTATTATGAAACATTATCTTTACTGAGGTAACAAGCCTCAGTAGGTTACGTTTAGTTTGTTCTTCTCTTTTCAGTAACTGTGTATATAAGATTGGAGTCACATAAATTAAAAGAAAATCATGAAATCCAATTCCTGATAGATTAGTTAATATGTAATGTGACACAATATTATGCAACATTTTTTGAATAACAGTACTGATATTATATAAAACCAATATAAAATGGTATATTAGAACTTTCAAAAAATGCAATATTTTATAAAATCAAGTACTGCTAAAGTTCAAAACCTATGTTACCTGTAATAATCTTAGCTACTCAACAAATGCCATTAGTAAATTATCACAAAATTATAAAATTTTATCTAATTGTTTATGCCTTAAGTATCTCTAAATGTGACATAATACTAGAATGCCTTATATATACATAATTTACCATCTCTTCAAGGTGGCTAGTAAACTGTCAAGGGAAACATAATAACAATCCAAAATGATAAGTTACAAAGAGATATAATTATGCCTAATTTTTACTACAATGGAAATCGCTATTTTCTACAATCCCAAGGAAGCATATTAATAATTCTTTATTAATAACTGTATAAAGACTCTTTATTAATAAATTTATAAATACTACTCAACTACCAGACAATACCACCAGTCTGGGGATACAATAAGACAACTAAATAATAATATATCACCTTTTGTATGGCTCTGCTCTTACCAGTTATTATCAATGAGTATTGTCCAAGTCTCTTGCTTAATAAAAGTTAGGAATTCCGGAGAGTGATTAAAACCTTTCATTTTTCCAGTTTCTATAGTTTGCACTTATGTCTGTGGTATTGATTGAATTATCTAAATTATCTCTGTGCATAGAGACTCTATTGCCTTACCATAAGTTCATGATGCACAATCCTATGTTCTGTTTCTTTTAAATCATACATTCTGAGGTATAATGTTTATTCTCTACTTTATATTTCCTACTAATCCTGCACTAAAGTCAATGAACCATTTACCCAGATATTAGTTCTATTGCATGACTAAAATTCTGCAAGTCTTATAGGGGCATGGGACAGGCTGTTGTAGAAACACGGCTCATTGGCATTGAAATGGTGATAAAATTGAAAGGGTAAGCGTTAGATGTTATACCAGTCAGGGTTCTCTAATTGTAAATAATAGAAACCTAAGTCAAATAGCTGAAGTTGTAAGAAAGATGAAGCAGAGAGATAATCCTTCCAACAAGTCAGTACTATATTAACATAGCTTAGAGAAAGACATAGTATTTTTCTTGCCTTTTTTATATTCTGTGTTTATCTTGGTGACTAAGGGCAGGAGACGGGACTGCAGTTGGTGAGATACATAATATTATTTATAATTTCACTAAAACCATATTGTTTAAATAAGCATTTTCCAGAAAGAGTACACTGAACTTAATTGTTAGGTAAGGGAAAAGGAAATAACTAAATAAATGTGTGAGCAAAATGTATGAACAAATAATTATAAAGAATAATAGAGACAATATAGTAAATAAAATCAAATAGGTCACTAGATTTATCAGATACAATTACTAAAAAATATACATTATTTCTTTATAGTCTGGAATGTTTAAATAACTAAAATATTGCTCTCTTAAGACAGAAAGAAATTAACTATGAAACACCAATCTAATAATATTTATAATCACATTTGAAATGTCTTCTACAGTTATTGTTCTATTTAAGTATCCTACTTCTCCCTGTTAATGTTTTGATAACTTTTCTTTTTTTAGAAAACAAACAAAAAACTTCTTAAATTAGGTTTTTAAACTTGTCACTAGCAGTAGGCAGTTTTCTAAACTGAATTCCAGTGATCCCTGCCTCCTTCTGATATTCATGCTCTGGTATAATCACATGACCTTGAGTGTGACCAACACCTAATGCATTGCTAGTAATAGCAGAAAAATAATAAGGTGATTAGATGTCACTTCTGAGATTTATAAAAAAAAGACTATGTGCCAGGCATGGTAATTCATGCCTGTAATCCCAGCACTTTAGGAAATAAAGGCGGGGGGATTCAGTTGAGCCCAGGAGTTTAAGATCAGCCTGGGTAACATAGTGAGACTCCATATCTACCAAAAAAAAAAAAAAAATTAACCAGGTATGGTGGTGTGTGCCTATAGTACCAGATACTCTGGAGGCTGAGACATAAGAACTACTTGAGCCTGGGAGGTGGAGGCTGCAGTGAGCCATGACTGAGCCACTGCACTCTAGCTTGGAATACAGAGTGAGGCCTTGTATAAAAAAAAAAAAAAAAGACGGTTTTTAGTTTTGTTCCCACTGTCTTTGTAACTCTTCTTGCTGTTTGCAAACTATCCAAAAGTCAAGAAAGCAATCTTACTTACAATAGCATCAGCAAAACTTGAAATACTTAGAAATACATGTACCCCAGCATGTGAATCATCTGTACAATGAAAACTAAAAATCACTGATGAAAGAAATTAACAGAGACATGAACAAATTTAAAGACATCTCATGCATGAATTAAAAGAATTAATACTGTTAAAATGTCCATATTACCCAAAACAGATTTAATGCAGATTCAATGCAATCTCAATTAACAAAGTCACAATGACACTTTCATAGAAAAAAAAAAAATTCTAAATTCTGCACAACACCATGAAAGACCTAGAGCAGCCAAAATAATTTTGGACAAAAAGAATAAAGCTGGAGGCATCACACCACCTGATTTCAAAACATACTTTAAAGCTACAGTAATCAAAGCAGCATGGTACTGGCATGAAAACACACATATTGGCAAGTGGAATAAAGACAGCCAGGAATAAATCCAAATAATTACAGTCAATCAATCTTCAGCAAAGGTGACAAGAACATAAAAATAAGGAAAGGAAAAGTTCCTCAATAAATGATGTTGGAAAACCTGAATAGTCACATTGGGAAGAATAAAAATGGATCTTTATCTCACACCATATTAAAAAATCAACTCAAAAAGGATTAAATACTTAAACAAAAGATCTGAACTTTCAAATCACTAGAAAAATATCATAAGGAACATAGATCTTGGTAATGGTCTGGGGAATGAAGCTTTGGCTATGGCCTCTAAAGGACAGACAACATGAGATTATATCAAACAAAGAAGCACAGCAAAGGAACCATTAACAGAGTAAAGAGCCACCTATGTAATGAGAAAAAAATTCTTGCAAACCATACATCTGATAAAGGGTTATATCCAAAATAGAAACTGAAACAACTAAATAGCAAAAATTCCAAAAACACAAATAATAAATGGACAAAACACCTGACTAGACATTTCTCAAGAAAATATTTAAATAGCCAACAAGTATAGGAATAAATCCTCAACATCTCTATTCACCAGGGAAATGCAAGTAAAAACCACAATGAAATATCACCTCACACTTGTTAGAATGGCTATTATCAAGAAGACAAATGATAACATATGTTAGGGAGGATGTGGAGAAAAAGAAAGCTTTGTGCACTGTTGGTAGGAATGTAAGTTAGCATATCCACTATGGAAAACAGTACAGAGGATCCTCAAAAACTACAAAGTAGATCTACCGCATGATCCAAGAATCCTGTTTCGGGACACAAATCCAAAAAACTGTGGTATCAGTAAGTTGAAAAGGTACCTGTACCCACCCTGTTCAGTGTACCCACCGGTTCTCTGTAGTGGTATTCATAATAGCCAAAATGTGGAATCAACCTGTGTGTTTATCGGTTAGTAAAGGAATGAATGAAAAATAGTGCTATATGTGCACAATAGAATATTTCAAAACCTAAATAAAGAGGAGAGTCTTTGTTATCTGCAGCAGCATCGTATTTTTTATACACATTACTAGTCACATCCTTCATGAAGTTCTTAACATAGTCCGTCTCTTTTAAAGAAAAACTTAGCCCATTCACTTTATAAAGCAACAAATAAGATTTAATTCTTAAATATTAAATTTTTCAGAAAAGATAATAAGATCTACAATTTTTTAAAAAAGTAGAACAAAGGTGGAAAGAAAAGGCAAGTGGCCACAATCTTTTACAAGCATTTTAGGTCCATGTTGTCAGAAAATATAATTTGGTCTTACTTTCTACTTCCTTATGCAGCCACTTATTCTATATACTACTTCAGTTGAATCTTGGAGCAGGAAATATTTCCAGTGAATGTCTATACTTTGAAAAGCTTTATAAAACTTTAAAATGTTACTGTTGAAAGCATCGCTTATATAAAAGTTGTATTTTTATTAATAAATTCCTACTCCTTATTATTAATGCTAGATTTATTGCAATATAAATAAGTGCTATGTTTCATTTCTATTTCAAAAAATTGTACAGCTACTCTTATGACTTACTAAATTGCCAATATTGCTCAAAAATATTTGTTATGACAAATGGCTAGCAAGAATCATGAAAAGAATACTATAATAAATGTGATATTCAATAATTGCTAACATTTACCATGCGTTATATATTTTGTCTGTAATGTTAGATACACACACATACATAGATGTACAGAGATAAATAGCATAGCAATTACATATATAACTATTACTATTTATTTGGAACTTCTTAGAAAACGATTTGAAAAATATTACTAACATAATACTTCATCACTAATATTTTAGCATGCATCTATTTTTAGAAGGTATATTATCCTATATTCACATAATCAAATATAAAACTACTAAAATAAAATTTTCTTTCTTTATTTACACTATCATTCTATCCTCATAGAACCTAAAAATTTCACCAAAAGGCTCCTAAAACGGATAAATGTCTTCAGTAATGTTTCAGGATACAAAATCAATATACAAAAATCGGTATCATTGGCATACATTAATGATGTTCAAGCTGAGCATGAAGTCAACTCAATGGCAGCAATAGGAAACCAAATATCACATGTTCTGACTCATAAGTGTGAGCTAAACATAGGGTGCACATGAACATAAAGATGGTAACAATAGCCACAGCAGAATATTAGAGGAGGCAGGGAGGAAGAGGGAGAGGGGAGTAGGTTGAAAAACTACCTATAAGGTACTATGCATACTACCTGGATGACAGAATCTGTACCCCAAACCTCAGCATCATGCCATGTAACAAATCTTCACATGTACCCCCTTAATCTAAAATAAATATGCAATTAGATTTAAACAAAATCACCTTGGTCCCAGTTTGTTCAATGCTCCTGCACATACTAATAAACAGCTCTAGGAAATGCATTTTGGGTAAAATAATTCTGCCTTTATGTTTACATTTCCAATCAACATTACAAAGTTCATTCTATTTTTAAGAGTTTTATGTAATTATATTTCAAAATATTGATTCTAAATAATGTCATTTGGATGTTATGCTTTATTACTTATATGTGTGTGTATATACATATATATATATACACATATATATATATATGTAATGTTAATAGTATTTGTATACATACATACATATGTATTTACATATAAGAATAAATTAAAATTTGAATAATATAATAAAATTGCTAAGATCAGCTTATTCATGTATTTTATTTCTTAAGAATATAAATACCTTGAGGAAAGGTAGAGGATTAGGAACTAAAAGCTATGGTTACAAGATTTTATTTTGAGGTGATGAAAATGTTATAAAATTGTGTAATACCTTCACATATCTGTGTATATATTAGAAACTACTGAGTTGTCACTTTGGGTTAATTGTATAGCATGTAATTTTATATCGATAAAGCTGTTAAACTTCTTCATTTGCATTCTTGCACGCTCTGAAAACAGGTAAATTTATTCTTAATTTTTAATATTGACTTTTGAGAATTACTTGTATAATCTGGTCACAAGTTCCTTATCTGATATACTATTTGCAAATGCTTTCTCACATTGCAAGCATGGTATTTTTGCTTTCCTGATGGTGGCCTCAACTTTTAAATTTTGATCAAGTACAATGATCTGTTTTCCCATAGTCATTTATAGTTTCCATGTAGTATAAAATAAATATCCCTTAAACCAAAGTCAAAATAATTTACTTCCATGTATTCATCTAAGAGTTTTATAGTTTTAGGTCTTACAATTACATCTATGATCCATTTAGAATTAATTTTTTGCAGGATGTAAGGGATATGTCAGCATTATGTTGCACGTGGTTATTCAGGTGTCCATGCATCATTCCTTTCTCATTGGATTTTCTTGGCACCCTTGTCAAAATCAATTAACCATTAATCTAAGAGTTAAATTCTAGGACCTCAACTTCACTCCATCGATCTATACATCTACCTTTATTCCAATATCATGTTGTACTGATAACAGTAGCTTTCTGATAAATTTTGGAATTGGGAATTGCGAGTTTCTAGCATTGTTCTTTTACGAGATTTGTTTGGCTATTTTGAATCCATGGTATCTACGTATTTTCAGATCAGCTTACTAATTTCTGCCAAAAAAAAAAGCCAGCTATAATTTTGACAGGGATTATGTTACATTTATAGATCAATTTGGAGAATATTATCATCCAAATAATAAAGACTCTCAGGATTTTTGAATATGGGATTTTCTTTATTTATATCTTCTTTCATTTCTTTGAAAAATGTTTTTTAGTTTGCCATAACATTTTGGAGGTCTTTCCTGGCAATGGAGCCATAGGTTTCTCAGACATTTGCATTGTATCTTCCAGATAATCCTTTTTGCTTTAGAGGTATAACACCCCTCTTATATTTTTAATACTAGTATAATCAAATCTTTATTTTTTAGTTCTCACGAAATTTTAGTGGAAAGAGATATAAGAGTGTATGTATATTTTGTCATGATTAACCAGAATGCTTTTGATTTTAAAGTTTTTCTCTAATGTTACTTCTTCAGTCAACTTTCCACAGATCTGACCTACAGTTTGTATGTTTCTCATGTACAACTTAACATTTCATACATCTATATTTGCACTTATGATATAAAGTACATGTCTTTGTGGCTGTTTCTCCTACTTAGAAAACTGAGATCATATTTTAATTACTGTTGGATTCTTATAGCACAGCATGATAAAAAATATAAATGGAAAAATTGTGATAATCTTATGACCAATGTCCTGAAAAATGTATCATTCTATATAAAAAATAGTAAACATTCAAAGCAGATACAGCTTTGTAATTCTGGAATATCATATGAATATCTTCATATGTAGAAGGGTGCATTTAATTGGTATATGTCTGCATCAAATTAAGTGGTAACAAATATCAATGTTGTTAGGAGCTGAATGTGTTTCTCCAAAATGTATATGTTGAACCTCCAACCCCGGGTACCACAGAATATGCTTATATTTAGAAAAGGGCCTTTAAAAAGTGATTAAGTTAAAATGAAGCCTTAGAATGAGCCCTAATTCAATCTGATTAATGACCTAATAATAAAAAAATTTAGGACACACAAAGAGACATCAGCACAGATGCGTGGACATAAAGGAAAGATCATGTGAGGACACAGAGTAAAAGTGGTCACCTGACAGCCAAGGACAGAGGCCTCAGAAGAAACCTGCCCTGCTGCTGACGCTTGATTTTGGACTTCTAGCCTCCAATACTGTGAGAAAATAAATTTCTGTGTTTAAATCACAGAGTATATGGTATTTCGTTATGACACTCCAGCAAACGAATACAAGTCTCCAAAAATAGTAATAAACAACCATGATCATTGGTTTATGTACTGTTTGCAGCAGTTTCCCAGCTCCAAAGGCTGAGTTGTAGTCATGGCAGAGACTGTATGTCTTGCAAGTTTAAAATACTTACTTTTACCCATTGACAGAAAACATTTGCCAATTCCTGGTATAGGGATTGGGGAGACATGTACATTAGTAAAGAAAGTATATTGTGTGATGCTATATATACATATATGGAGATGAAGTTCCCTTCTTGTTGCCCAAGCTTTAGTGCAGTGGCACGATCTTGACTCACTGCAACCTATGCCTCCCAGGTTCAAGCAATTCTCCTGCCTCACCCTCCTGTGTAGCTGAGATTACAGGCACTGCAGGTGTGCACCACCACACCAGACTAATTTTTTGTATTCTTGGTAGAGATGGGGTTTCACCATGTTAGCCAGGCTGGTCTCCAATTCCTGACCTCAGGTGATCCACCCGCCTCGGCCTCCCAAAGTCCTGGGATTACAGACGTGAGCCACAGCGCTCAGCCTATAATTTTTTAAAAAACAAGTTCAAAAGTATTTTGAGAATTAACTAGGGAAACCCCACATATTAGTAACTTTTTTTTCTCTCCATAGCAGAGATAAAGAAAAAGGAAGTTCTAAATAAATTAGGGTTGCAGAACTTTAGCAGCACATGTGTACGGTAATTTCTTTTTTTTTTTTTGAAAAAGAGAGGAAAGAAAGTGAGAGTGAAAGAAAGAAAAAAAAAGAATGTACGAGAGAAAGAAAGAGGAAGAAAAAGAGGGAGAGAGAACAGGATTCTTGCTCTACTGCCCAGGCTAGAATGCAGTCTGAAAATGGGTATTTTCATTGGTTTCTTTATGCAGTAAAAATATTTAGGGTACTATATTTCTATTTTACCTTAGATATGACTACTTTTACCCATATCTGGGGTTAGCCCCTACAAGTTAAAATAATTTTTAGAGGGCTTGAAGTAATTCCTTGCAACAAAAGCAAGGGAAGCAGGCTTGTAGGCGGAGAATATCTGGGGATCAAGATAGTGTCATATACAGGGTGTGGCATTGACCAGGTCCAGCAAGTTACCTTTCTGGTTTCCCCTGCAATCCTTTATATACAGGCTGCATACAGAGGTAAAGGACATCACACTGCAAAACCAACTAAATATTGAATGGATGTATACTCAATTCTGTGCAAGCTGTAATGGGGGTTATAAAAAGTACTGTGAGATATAGTATCCTCCCTTATGGATCTTACTTAGTTAAGAGAGGAAATAACATGGGGCATCTTGAAGCTGAACCTCATCCTAATCATTTTTATGCCTGAGATTAAGATATAGAAGGGATAAAAGAAGGTTCAAGTAATATTGCACACCTGTCGAATAGGTGTGACACAACATGCATGCATGTAGACAACTTTATTTAAAAGACTTGGAGGTTTCAGCTGATAGTTTAATGATTTGATAGTGTGATGTGGCTCCCAAAAAAGTGAGTGCAATTTTCAGCTGTAGTAATTGAAGTATAATGTGCGAATGAAGAGAAGGATCATGGATATGTAGTCCGAGAAACATAAGATGTAAGAGAACATCACAGCTGTCTTTAAGTATTTAAAGGGCTTGCCTAGGGAAAAAGAATGCATCTGTTGAATATTACTCCAAAGACTCGGTGCAAATGAGAGGAAGACAGACTTTTGGCTCAATATGAGGAGGGAGTGTCTAAAGAGAGATCTAATCAAAGATGATCCAGGATTTGTTCATAAGATTTTTTCCTAACATTGGAGTGAGAGAGATTTTACTGTCAGAGGGGGGTGGTAGGGAAGTGGTGATTGTGGCAATGCTGAGTTTTGCCTGTGGTCCCCAGATTTTTGGATTTCATGGGCCAGTAAAATGTAAATGAATGTGTGGGGAGGGTGCACAAATACAGGCTAGTCAGCCTATGCTCCAGGTGTAAGAAGAATGTGATCTCTTAATAATAGACAGTCCCTAAATTAAATACATTTACCTGGAAAAAAAAAAAGCACTAAGTGCCCAGAATTGTGGGAATTTCATTAGGGAACCACTGGGCTACTGGGCTTTGGTCTTCCTGCCATGTCCTCCCTGCTCCCTGCCTTTCACTGATTTTTCATTGCTCCCTAACCCTAAGCACATCTTTCTTATTAAAGGGCTGGGTATAAGGTTGTAAAGTTGTAATAGAGGTTTTCTCTATAATGCAAAGAGTTGAAAAAAAGTTGTAAAGAGAAAGTTTTGGAGAGAAGCGCAGTAGCTGTCTGAAACCTTTAAGACTATTTTGGGGTAATCTTGAAATTTGTGAATGGAGAGTTAATTTTTCCTCACAAACTCAGAGGGGATATGACACGGTCTTGCTTTTCCATTTCTACTCTCACCATATGTGTTATAGTTTACTATCGATTCTAATCAGAAAACGTGGGCATAACATAAATCTTGATAAGATAATATTTGGTCTTCAAGACACTTATTTCCAGCTGCAGTTGATATTTGAGATGGCTATTCCTACTTTGCTCATTAGAATTCTTTTCAACAACTTTCCTCCAAAAGGGCTATCTATCCCAGACTCTATATGTACTGTGCTTGAGAGGAAGCCTCCATAATGATTTTTTGTGGTCTGTAACTAAAGCATTTAGTCAGCATGTTTGCTGTCTTCTCTGGAAAATTGTATTTTGCTTAGTTACAGAGAATTCCTTATGTGGAAGCAAAGCAAAACCTTTAAAGGGATACTGTGACTCAAAGGTGCTAACCCCAGATTGGGCAATGGGAGGGAGGGGCGGACAACAAGTAATATCTGTTAAGATGTAAATTTGGGTACTCAGATGTTTAAAAATGTAATAATGATAGTTAACTGACAGTTATTGAGCTAGGTGCCAGGCGCTTTTCAAGGTGTTTTTCATATATTATTTAATTTTCACAACAACCCTATTATATAGTTTTTATTATTGGTTCCATTTTACAGTTCAGAAGGTAGAGGCATAGAGAGATTAAATAACTTGCCCAAGGTCACAGAACTAGTAAGTGGTGGAGTCAAGAAATGAATATGTAGTTAGCATTTAAATTTTAGCAGTCTGACTTCAGGAGTCTGCATTCCTGCCCATAAACCACTTGGAAGTTGCTTTCGAAATTCAGATGTATACATACTGTGAAGCTCTGAAAAAGAAATATTTGAAGGAAATCTGAGAGTCTGTGCTAAGAACAGATACTACTTTCAGGTGCACCAGGATTTAATAAGCAATGCCTAGAACAGTTCTTAAGTGTGGAAGCATCAGCGTTATTTGGGATCTTGCAAATTCTCAGGGCCACACCACCAATCAGAAACTCTAAGGCGGAGGCCCAACAATCTGTGTTTTAATAGGCCTTCTAGATGATTCTAATACGTGCCAAAGTTTGCAAAACTAGAGTCCAGAGCTGTGGGAAAAATAAAATTCAAGAGAGAACAAGCTGAGAGTGGCAGAAAAAGAGAGTAAAGCTGAAAAGATTGACGATGACAAATCTAACAGGGGTGGGATAGAGAAGGAGAAAAGGGAGGCTGGGAGCAGAATATGTTGTTGAAGACTAGAACATAAAAGAAGAACAGTATTTGTGTGTTTTAAAAGGCCAGGAGGAAGGAAAAGGAGATCCACTAGATGGATGTGCATTAAATGTCAGAGGGAAGAGAGACATCATATTGCTATCATTCCTTTGGGGGCTAGCTAGAAGGAAGGCAAAAAGGTGCTTAGCTCAGGCTGGGCCTTGTTGGGAGGCAAAGTTATATAGAGCTAGAAACTTTAAAGTTTAGTGGAGTATATAGGAGGGCTAAGAATATGAGAGGGTAGTAGTGTGAGCCTGTGCTTTGTACCTGAATCAAGCTAACTGAATACCATGAACTGCTTTTATAAGATGCCTCAGCCTATATAATTTAAATTCCAGATTCCTTCATTCGTAATTGTCTAGTTGAATGTCAAAGTTGGGTGTGCTGGATGGACTGAAGCCTCTTCTCTGGGTGGGGATGAGTATAACATTAAAGAAACTAGAGAGAATGAAGGGCACAGGTTGATCTCTGAGTGAATCACACGCCTACCCCTACAAAATGTCAGTAAAGAACAAACTCATGATCATCCAGCACATAAAACAGGATCCCCCATTTTGTGTCATTCCACTTGGTGGGGTTTTTCCTTTACATCTGTTTTATTTGCCAATTTGTTTATCTAAATGATACAATCAGATGCTAACAAATGCTCCTCACTCTTGTGCCTTGTTCTGATTTATGTTTATTTTTAGCACCAGAAAAGTACCACTGTAAGTCATGAGATGTCTGGTCTGAATTGGAAACCCTTTGTATATGGCGGCCTTGCCTCTATCGTGGCTGAGTTTGGTAAGAATGTGAGAAATGACAAATCCACATTATATGATATAGATGGTAGCTTATGGTGATGGTTATTTTTGGTGAAAGCTAGATAAAAAATAAGAAGCTTGCCTTATTTTAAAAACTGTCTCAAATCCGTGAAGTAATATTTCAGAGAAAGTATTACTAATGGTATAGCAGATGAAGTTAAGAAAAGCCAAACTCAGGAAAGCTTTTTTGGTAGTTTAGTGATTTGTTAATTTGCTAGGCTTAAGTAAAAGACATGCATATATAGAGGGAGTTGGATATGTTATAAGGGTTTTTGCTGTATTTCTGTATTGATGGTCTTTTATGCTAAATTGTTTATAAGTTTCTTTGTACTGAAAGTCCTTTTTTTCAAACCTCTGTTCCATTTTAGAAGAAAATGTACTAACAAGATCAAACAAGATTCTCTTCTATATGATTTTAATTTTAATATATTTTTAGATTGTCATTTTTTCATCTTCCAGATTTTCTCTTTCCTAAACTATTCATAAGTGACTACTGACTTTCTTGGCATATCCTGTGGTGTTGTAATATTCGGGTCATCAGTGACCAGAGCTACCTAATCACCTTGTTAGTTTTACACCCTGAAATATATTTTGTCAATGGAATGACCACTTCTGTTTGTTGACATAAGATGTTTGGTTAAAGAAATTTTCCCCCCAAGCACTCTACAGGTATTAGTCCTGAATTACCTAAGGGACCAGGATGAGTAGAACCAAATAGGACTTTGCCATTATCTTTCATAATATTAGAGGAGTATTTGTTTCTTGTAAACAGATAAAAGAGAAAACCCACAAAACTTTGTAACACTGTATAAGAGCATCTGGAGCAGCAATCCCATGCTTTCCTATCTTTGTGAAAGTTTGGGGAGATTTTATGAGACATAGAGGTGGGGAGACTTGAGGTGGGAAGAGGAAGGAGGGAGACTGATAAATGCTAGATTGTATGTTACAGATGAAATAATAAACAACATTTAATTATTTTGCATGTATAATACATTAGGACAAGCTTAAAGCATTTTATTATATTACAATTTGAAGTATACTGAGGGTCAAATGGTGCTGCCTGTGTATAGTATAATGCATTTCATTTACCACATACAACTCATGTCTTCTGACAGTGGTATTCTAGTAGCGCTCTTCTATGTGTTATAAAAAGGACTTTGTCTCAGGATTCAAATATTGTCCTTGGCTTATATTTAGCAACAACTTAACTATGATTCTTTGGACATACTTATAAATGAGTGTGTTCCTTTATAGGAACTTTTCCTGTGGACCTTACCAAAACACGACTTCAGGTTCAAGGCCAAAGCATTGATGCCCGTTTCAAAGAGATAAAGTATAGAGGGATGTTCCATGCGCTGTTTCGCATCTGTAAAGAGGAAGGTGTATTGGCTCTCTATTCAGGGTAAGACTGATTCTTTCCTTATATCATTAATAGAAATGCTTTCTGAAGAAGTCATATATTTCAGCTGTCTGATAGTTTGTGTCCATTTCGTATTCACTATTTCAACTTGTAATTCAGTATTGATATACCAGTTTATATTTCTCCTGCTTGTAAGTCTTCAGCTTTGGGTTTTGTGTTCATTGGCTGTAAGTGATAACATTTTAAAACGGATATGTCGTTGCAGCATAGGCTTTCTCCGGATTTCCCAAGAGTCATTAATAGCCACTGTTAATAACAGCACCAATTAATTGTATATATTTTTGTGATATCCCTCCTGAGTTGGCAAATTCTGACTTCCTTTAAAATTTTCCTCTTTGAAAAAATATTATTCTTGCAGTTTAAACAGAAAGTGCATAATGAGAGAGAGGGGGACTCATCTTTATTGTCACCTTTTGATTAGCCATAAGTTTGTGGTTTCCTGTCTAGTTTGTAGTTCATCTGTTGCTAGTTGCCTAGGCCACTCCTGCATCTAGGCTACCAGTTTATTACTCAGAGAATGACGTCAATTTTATCGTTAAACTATGTTACATCATTAAACTATGTTAGACTTAATTTAAAAGGTAATTTTCTTGGAAAAATCAAGTAGTACATCCTGATTATGATCCACCATCCTGACTCGTGGATCATCTGTTTCACCTTGTTCTTTGATCAGCATGGATGAATCACAAGATATTTTCTTTTCTGATAGCAAGCAATAAAGTCAGAAATATGCATATTTAGTCATTTTAAAATCCTAACCATTTGAGCTGCTGCTGTCTATTTATACCTCCTACAGTATAGTTCTGCAAATTAGAAGAATCCCAAAGGAGGTATGAATGAGAATGTCTCCAGTTTAAAGGAGAACTTAAATAGGGTGAAATTTTGGCTCTAGGACCTCCTTGTTGATATGATTAAAGACATATCTGCAACTGTTAGGAAGTAGAGGTTGATTTAAAAAAAATATCTGTTAGGTGAGTAATGATGTATAATTCTTTTTATAAATTGCTGGATTCAATTTACCAATATTTTCTTAAGGATTTTTGCATCTAAGTTCATGAGAGACATTGGTCTGTTGTTTTCCTTTTTTGTACTGTTTTTATCTGGTTTTGGTATCAGGGTAATACTAGTTAAAATGAGTTGGGAACCATTCCCTCTTCTGTTTTCTGGAAGGGACTATGTATGCTTGGTGCTAATTTTTTAAATGTTTTGTAGAATTCCCCCGTGAAATTATCTGGGCTTGAAAATTTCTTTTTTGGGAACATTTAAATTCGGAATGCAAATTCTTTAATGCTTGTCTTAGTTTGGGCTGGGCTGCTATAACAAAGTACCATAGACTGGGTAACTTATAAACAACCGGAATTTATTTCTCACAGTTCTGGAGGCAGGAAGTCTGAGATCAGGGTGCCAGTATGGTCAGGTTCTGCTGAGGACTCTTTTCTGGGCTGCAGACTGCCAAGACTTCTAACTGTATCCTCACATGGCAGAAAGAGAGTGAGGAAACTCTCTGGGACCCCTTTTATAAGGGCACTAATCCTATTCATAAGGGCTTCACCCTCATGATGTAATTACCTCCTATTACCTTCATACTGGGGGTTAGGATTTTAAGATCTTGATTTGGGGATGATACAAACATTCAGTCCATTGCAGTGGATATGAGTCTTATTCAGATTGAGCTGTTTTATCTAGTTGAGTTTTGGTAAAGCTTGTGGTTTTCAAGGAATTTGTCCATTTCTTCTAAGGTGTTGAATTTATGAGTATAAAGTTGTTTTACTCTACTCTTATTGTCCTTTTAATGGCTGCAAGAATTGTAATGCTAGTCCCTGTTTCATTTCTGATTTGCATCTTCTGTCTTTTTATCTTTGTGAGTCTTGCTAAAGGTTTATCAGTTTTGTTGATTTTTTTTTTTTTTTAGAGAGCCAACTTTCTGTTTCATTGATTTTTCTCTATTTTCATTTTCATTGATTTGTGCTTTTTATTATTTTCTTCCTTTTGCTTGCTTTGGGTTTATTTTGCTCATCTTTTTCTAGTTTCTTGAGGTAGGAACATAGATTATTGATTTGAAACTTCCCTTCTTTTTTTAAATGTAAGCATTTCACACTATAAATGTCCCTCAGCCCTGCTTTGGCTGCATCTCATAAATTTTAATAGGTTGAATTTTATTGTCATTCAGGTCTGTGAATTTAAAAAATACCCTTTGACACTTGGTCTGACCAATAGATTGTTTAGAAGTATGTTGTTTAATTTCTAATTGATTTCTGGTTTGATTCCATCATTATCAGAGAACATATTGTATATGATTTCAGTTGTTTTAAATTTGTTGAGGTTGGTTTTATGACCTAGAATGTTCAGTTTCTTGGTGAGTGTTTCATGAGTGCTTGAAAAAAATTCATATTCTGCTGTTGGGTGGAATGAAATGGGTAGTGCAAATGAGTAGGCTGTCTAGATATGTATAATCTGCAGATTCATGTTGAGTATAACTTTTTTATTCTTTTTTCTTTCTGCAGAATTGCCCCGGCTTTACTAAGACAAGCATCATATGGCACCATTAAAATTGGGATTTACCAAAGCTTGAAGCGCTTATTCGTAGAACGTTTAGAAGGTCTGTATACTCACCCTCTTTTGAGGTGATACTCAAAGGGATTGTTGAAATCATGCTTAGGTCATGAGGTGCCTGAGAAGGGAGGAGAGTCACTGCAAGGACAAAGTGAGCTTGTTCTAACTTGGAATAAATCTTTGCAGAGGTGATATATGAACAGGAGAGACCTGTTCTTCAAATTTGTCCCTTTTCCTATCAACAAAAAAGGCATCTGATTATCCCAAAAGAAACATGGAACAATCTTGTCCAGAAGATTAATGCTATTTTCATCAATAAGAGGACTTCAACTGTAAGGCATTTTCTAGCTGGCAATTTTGATAAGCTTTCATTAGGCGGAATAATTTTAGGCTATTTTCTAAATTCTGATGTACCTGTGGCCACCTTATGCATATTCAGCATTATCATATGTCTGTTTGCTGCTGTAGCATTTTCCATCCTGATACTATACTAAATGGTTATTTTACCACAGGCCTGGGGCTGTTGGATGGTTGGGGACAGCTGGAAAGCCTTTCGGTTAGTAATGTGCTTTGAATCACTTTATTGTCCTACAATCAGCTTTTTCTGAAGGCTTTTTTTGGGGATCGTGAAGGGTTCTCTTCCACCTCTTTCTAAAATATTTTTTTTCATCAATTCTTCACTTGGGTTAATTCAGTTTCTGTTTGTGGGGTCTTCATGGTGTGATGGAACGGTGAAGATTGAATTTCACTATATAACAATATGCTCTGTGGTTTCTTTGTTCTTTTTTCTCACTGAGGAGATTTAGTTCTAAATGATTGCTTTTTCATATTTCACTATGAAAGCCTGTAAATTAACAGAGGCTAGGAGAGATCTAAGGCCTATCAAAATTAATATTCAGATAAGTTTTTGTATTAGACATAAGATTTTCTCTTTTAACATTCAGTTCCCGAATGTTTAGAGTTGATGATTACCCCGAAAAAGACTTTAAAAGCATGTTCTTCAGATGTTTGAAAAAGTCAAAGGGGAAATACCACCTTCCGAATTCATGTGTGAGATATTGATAGTTATGTAGAAGAACAGAATGTGTTCCAATGTCCTTTAGAAATAATGATTTTTTAAGAAATGATTTATATTTTACAATTTTTAATATATTTTAGCACTGTTTTGAGATCTAGAAATATTTGAGTTTCTTTATTTTCCAAGCTTTATGGTTCATTTTTAAAGTCATCTCTAACCAAGTTTCCCTTCCTCCAGTAGGTCAGTTCTGTGTTCTCAGAAACTGGTGCCCTAATACAAGCAGACCTTTCTTTTTCTTTTCCTTTTTACAGATGAAACTCTTTTAATTAATATGATCTGTGGGGTAGTGTCAGGAGTGATATCTTCCACTATAGCCAATCCTACTGATGTTCTAAAGGTAAGAGAGATACAGTGTGATTTGAAAAGAGCATAAGCTTTGAGTCAGATTTGGGTTCAGATTCCCACTCTGTCACTTGCCAGCTGTAGAACCTTGGGCAAATCAGTTAACTGCATTAAGCCTCAATTTCATCATTTGAAAAATGAAGATAATATACTGTTTATAACAAAGTTATAAAGGGTTAGTGTTTATATATATATATATATATATATATAGACTGCCTATCATTGTACTTGGTGTAGTAGATGCTCAATAAATGGCAGTCAATTTATTATGATATGAATTAATCCACTGGTCTTCACACTGGGGTATGCAAGGCCCTATAGGTTTTTTACAAGGGCTGTGCAGTTTTATAGGAATCAATTTCCATATCTCTTACATCCATTTGTACTCTGTCCTAAAAACTGGTCCGAGAATGAATCTGTGTTTATAATACACCTTATTCAGTTTTACAAAAGAAAGACATGTCCCCACCCATTCTAAATCTTGGTATGGTATGTTGAGCTGTGGTATAACCTGGGATGCCAAACAGGCATAAATTGAAATACAGTTTTTGGAGAAGCCTACTTTAATAACTAATTTGGGCACCTTAAGTCTGTAATGCCTCTGTCTTTCCCTGTCTTATTAATATTTCTATTAGGGGTGAGGTTTTGCATTAAAAATGATACATTTTGGCCTGTATGGGGATATTCTAAATTCAGAACCAGAGCAGTATAGGTTGGCAGTGCTGATTTGTTAAGAGTGTAATTGGATTTCTTTAAGATTTTATCAAATCACAGACTGAAACATTGATTTTAATGACAGTTTTCATCTTTATTTCATAAAATGGTAAATATTTTCTACTTATTTAAACTTATGATTAATTAAAAGCACTAAATATAGAATTAAAATATGTGAGGGGAACCCAAAGTGTTAAAAAATTATTTGAAAATTATTTTAAGGGGATTGTGAGAAAAAAGTAAGAGGACACGTGCCTTTTAAAATTTGACTACTAGTAAAACCACAAGTGGCTAGGTTAGTGAAGGAGAGATCTGTTTATTGCAATTCAGAGAGGGGTTTGAGAACTGAGAGAGAGAGACTTGAAAAACAACACACATGAAATAAACCACTGGTGGTTGATGGATAAAAATATGAGATAGTCTTTCTGGATTAAAATGATGGTGATTTACAAAATTTTTATAGCATTTTAGATTTACAGAACCAGTTTTTTTTTTTTTCAACTTTTATTTTAGATTCAGGGAGTACATATACAGGTTTATTACATGGATATATTGTATGATGCTGAGGTTTGGGATACAAATGATCCCATCACCCGGATAGTGAGCACAGTACCCAACAGTTTTCAACCCTTGTCACCCTCCATCTTTCTCCCCTCTCTTATTCCCTGGTGTCTGTTGTTGCCATCTTTGTCCATGAGTATGCAATGTTTAGCTCCCACTTATAAGTTAGAACATGCTATATTTGGTTTTCTGTTCCTGCGTTAATTCACTTAGGATAATGGCCTCCAGCTCCATCCATGTTGCTGCAAAGGACATGATTTTGTTCTCTTTTATGACTGCATAGTATTCCATGGTGTATATATACCACACTTTCTTTATCCAATCTGCTGTTGGTGGGCACCTAGGTTGATTCCATGTCATTGCTATTGTGAATAGCGCTGTGATGAACATAGGAGTGTATGTGTCTTTTTTGGTAGAATGATTTATTTTCTTTTGGATGTATACCCAGTAATGGGATTGCTGGGTTGAAGGGTAGTTCTGTTTTAAGTTTCTTGAGAAGTCTCCAAACTGCTTTCCAAAGTGGCTGAACTAATTTACATTTCCACCAACAGTGTCTAAGCATTCCCTTTTCTCTGCAGCCTTGCTAGCATCGGTTGTTTTTACTTTTAAATAATTGCCGTTCTGACTGGTGTGAGATGGTATCTCATTGCGGTTTTGATTTGCATTTCTCTGATGATTAGTGATAGTGTGCATCTTTTCATGTTTGTTGGCTGCTTGTATGTCTTCTTTTAAGAAGTGCAGCAAACACACAAGAACAGAAAATCAAACACTGCATGTTCTCACTCATAGGTGGGTGTTGAACAATGAGAACACATGGACACAGGGAGGGGAGCATCACACACTGGGGTCTATGGTGGGGAACTAGGGGAGGGACAGTGGGGGGTGGGGAGGTTGGGGAGGGATAACATGGGGAGAAATGCCAGATATAGGTGATGGGGAGGAAGTCAGCAAACCACATTGCCATGTATGTACCTATGCAACAATCTTGCATGTTCTTCACATGTACCCCAGAACCTAAAATGCAATAAAATATATATATGTAAGTGTCCATGTCTTTTGCCCACTTTTAAATGGTGTTATTTGGTTTTTGCTTGTTGAATTAAATTCCTTATAGATGCTAGATGCCAGATTTTCATCAGATGCATAGTTTGTGAATATTTTCTCCTATTTTGTAGGTTCTCTGTTTACTCTGTTGGTAGTTTCTTTTGCTGTGAATAAGCTTTTTAGTTTAATCGGGTCCCACTTGTCAATTTTTTTTGTTTTGTTGCAATTACTTTTGAGGACTTAGTCATAAATTCTTTCCCAAGGCCAATGTCCAGAATAGTGTTACCTAGGTTTTCTTTTAGGATTCTTATGATTTTAGATCTTACCTTTAAATCTTTAATCTGTCTTGAGTTAATTTTTGTATATGGTGAAAGGTAGGGGCCCAGTTTTATTCTTCTGCATATAACTAGTCCTCTATCCCAGCATCATTTATTGAATAGGGAGACATTTCCTCACTGCTTATTTTTGTTCACTTAGAACAAGTATTTATGAAGAGAATTTAATTGAAGAGCCCCTTTTTCCTCTTACTCTCAGCAGACAACCCCACCTCCTATGGCCTGGCCTTACACCTCTCAATTTCGTGTCCTTTCTACCTTTCATGTGTAAACTTACTTACATCTATACCCATCTTTATCTTGTTCTTACTGTAGTGGTTTTTCAAACCAGACCAATATTACCTGGGAACTTGTTAGAAATGCAAATTATCAGGCCCCGCCCCACACCTACTGAGTCAGAAAGGGTAGGATGGGGCCCAGCAGTCTGGTTTGACAAGACTTTCAAGTGATTTTGATACATGCTCAAGTTAAAAAAAAACACCCTGGTTTTACTCTGCTTTTATTCACTTCCGTTTCATCAGGGACCTTTCTCTATCATTTGTCCTTTTTCCTCTTATCTTCAGCATCTTCCTCTTTACTGGTTATGTGCTCTCAAATGATAAATATGGTCAAGTCTCTCTATCCTAAAATATTTTCTTGATCCTCTGACCTCCTTAAAACACCATGCTATCTTTTTTCTTCCCTTCTCATCCAGATTTTACAGAAGAGTAATCTTTACATTCCATTCCCTCCATAACCTTCTGTAATCACCTCTGCTACTTGATTGAAGTTACTCTCCCTAGGGTCAGCAGTAATGTCCACATTATCCAATCCATTCAACATTTTAGTTCTCATCTTACTTAACCTATTTTGACTAATTTCTACTTGAAGTTCTTTTTTGGTTTTGTTACCACACTATTTAGATTCTTCTTCTAGGTTTCCTATTCCTTGGTTTCATTTGTGGGCTTCCTTTTTATGCATATACCTTAAATCTTTTTCTTCTCCCACCTAGGTTCCATCTTTAGCTCTTTTCTCCTCTTCAGTCTCTCCCTGGTGGCCTTTTTCATTCTTAGTACTTTAGTTCTCACTGTATCAGTTAGGTTATAGGCTAAGCTACTGTCACAAAGAAACTCAAAAACACAAGGTCTCCATATACAAGTTTATTTCTCTCTCAGGTAACCATCTAGAGGACTGCAGTCAATGCTGGTAAGGCAGCACTACTTCATGCAGTCATCCAGGATCCAGGTTTCTTCATTTTTGTTGCACTGCCATCTCCTAGGGCAAGGATTGGCAAACTACTATCTGTGGGCCAAATCTGGCCCACTCCCTGTTGTAAATAAAGTTTTATTGGAACACAGCCACCCCATTTATTTATTGTCTATGGTTGCTTTTGTGCTTCAGTGGCAGAGCTGAGTAGTCACAACAGAGGTCATAAGACCTGCAAAGCCTTATATATTTACTGTCTGGACCGTTACAGAAAACGTTGGTTGACCCCTGTCCTCTGGTATTATTTTAATCTGTATAGTTGAAGTTGGACCACCATCAAACCTCCATTCCAGCCCGTGGAAAGAGAGTCGAGGGAAAGGAGTTTCCTTTTGATTTGTCAAAAATAAAATCAGGAAAAATTTTAAACTTTCTTGTATGCAATAAGAGAAAGTACAGATCTCAGTCCAGGGTACTTCAAACCAGGTGATAACAAGCTTATCTTAGAGCAGTTTATAAAGCAGAAGGGCAGAAACATTTTGACCTTTTTTGTGATTGGCTGTTATAAATTATCTTTCTTTTAAAGGCAAACAGCTGTTTAAAGTGATTGTCTGTAGTTATTGATTTCATTTCACTGAAGAATTCTAACAAAGATGTAAAGCTTATATTTTGTGTTTATGATTAGAGATAGCAGTTGTGAGGAAATTGGGATGACTTCAGTTTCAGTTACCTGATGATGGGTGGCTGGCATTGGGGTCTATCTCAATTGTTGCCTCCATTTTTGTCTTTAACAGTTTAAGTCTTTAAATATGTAGTTTTTCATAAACAATTTCAAACATACGAGTGAGTAGAAAATAACATAGTACAGTGAATGTCTTTGTACACCGAGGGAGCTAAGATTTCGCTACACTTGCTTTTTTTATTTCCTTTTTCTGAATTATTTTAAGGCACATTCCAGACATTGTCATTTCCCCCCCCATATACTTCAATGTGCATCTCATAAAAGGAATATTTTCCTATATAACCACAGTGCCATTGTTACATTCCTATATAACCATGGTGCTATTGTTACATTTAACAAAACTAACATTAATTCATTAGTAACATCTATTAATGTGTGTTTACATTTCCAGACTGTCTTATATATTTTACAGTTGATTTGTTTAACTTGGGTTCCAAAGCCTCTGCGTTATATTTAGTAGTTATGTTTCTTAAGTCCCTTTTATTCTAGAGTACCCCTCTCCTGTCCATATACCTTTTATTCATTTGTTTATTTGCTTTTTGCCATTAACTTGTCAAATAAATGGGATCAGCTCTCCTTTAGAATTTCCAAGTTCTGGATTTGTCTTTTTGCTTCCTTGTGATGTCATTTAACTTGTTACTCTAAGTCTTCTATCTCTGTAAAAGGAAGGTTTCTGTAAAGGTCATACCTAGTCATGTGAGGAGGCATACATTGTTTGGCTGTCCCAATATAAGGATGTTAAGATTGATCAATGAGTTCAGGCATGACAGCCCAATTTCTCCTTTGTAGTTTCCTGTCAGTCCTTCATCTAATGGTTTCTTCCATTGGTGACCATTATCTGAATTAATTACTTCATTTAAGGTTGCAAAATGGTGATTTTCTAATTCCATCATTCCATCCATGTTTCTTAGCTAGAATTCTTCTGCAAGGATAACTTTCTGTTTTTTATTTTATTTTTTCCTTTTTTTTTTTTTCTTTTTCCTGAGATGGAAGGAAGCCAACAACATTTTTTTTTTTTTTTTTTTTTTTGAGATGGAGTCTCACTCTGTCACCCAGGCTGGAATGCAATGGCATGATCTCAGCTCACGGCAACCTCCACTTCACAGATTCAAGCAATTCTCCTGCCTTAGCCTCCCTGGTAGCTGGGATTACAGGTGCACACCACCATGCCCAGCTAATTTTTGTATTTTTAGTAGAGTCAGGGTTTTGCCATGTTGGCCAGGCTAGTCTTGAACTACTGACCTCAGGTGATCTGCCCACCTTGGCCTCCCAAAGTGCTGGGATTACAGGCGTAAGCCACCGCGCCCTGCCAAGGACAACTTTTTCTCGTTTAGTAGGGCGGTTTGGCTATTCTGAAATACAGGCAATTTTCTTCTAAGCAAGACACTGGGACGTTTCAACCATTATTTCTGTTCATGTTCCATTGTAAAGGACTTAGTTCCATGGCTATATCTAGCTTCAAGAAAGGCTGGGAAATGGAGTCTCTAACTGAGGGACCATGTTCCCACTAAAACTCTAGTTATTGAAGAAGGGAAGAGTAGATTTTGGGAGACAACTAATAATCTACCACTCTACCCAGACCCACTGGGTCATCTAAACTAGACACCTAGATCATCTTTGATTCTTCTGTATCTTTGCTTCCTTCTAGTATTGGATTTGGTATCAAGTTTCCACAATTTCACCTCATCTATATTTCTCAACTTTGTCCTTTCCCCACCATTCTTGTTGTAGGGCTTCATCTCAGTAGCTTCCTAACTTGTCCCTTCACTCTAGTGTGTACTCTACTCCCTCAACCCATCGCCAGACTGAAGCTAGAGTGATCTATCGCAATCCATATCTGATCTACTATGTATTGCTTCTTTGCCTTTGCTCATGTAACACTTTCTTCCTGGAATATCTCTCATTTTCCTGGTGAATTTGTCCTTCAAGACCAGGCTCATACATAGGGCCAAGACTAGGGCAAAACAAGTAAGACAGTCCCCTTTGATGCAGAATGTGAGAAGGTACCACAAAACTCAGTAATCAATATAAACAACATTTGTATGTAGTATTTTTAAACTCTCAAAATTAATGCAAAAAATTCATAATGAACCAAATACCAAAATTTCATATAACTCATCTCATTCACCTCATCCTAATCCTGGCCCTGTTGGGTCCTAGCTTTAGTTAAATTTGATATTTGATTCATCATGGCTTTTTGTGGATTAATTTTGGTTAAAAATATCATATTGAGACATCATTTATCTTGATTACTGAGGTTTTCTTGTACTCCCTTATATTTCATGCCTAAGAAAAGTACTTCACTTGCCTCACGCTAGTTCCAGTGTTGCTCAGGAATCACCTCCTTAAAGAAGTGTTCTACTTACCATAGTGTATTAATAGTTTTGATTTGTCTTTGTGATAGTTTGTATCTCAACAGTTAACTTTCTGCATAAAAGCATATTGCCGTTTCATGACTTACCAAAGACATTTGTTGAAACCTAGAATGGTGGCGTGGTGCTTCATAAAAATTAAGCCTACATTTGGGCCACTAGTATTTAGTGACTGATTACTAGGATTGTATGTGTGCAGAGTCTGTGCGAAATTTATCAAACCTTTAACGTGGCCATTTAATGCTATCTTTCCTTTCTTGCAGCTCTCAAAGGCCGCTTGGCAGAATATAATATCATACTTTTATAAATAGAACTCAACTTAAGGTCTCATAAACATAAAATTATATTTTAAAAACTTTTCCTTTTTGTAACTATGTAAGCAATGTGTGTTTAATGTAGAAAAATATGGAAGGCAGAAAAAACACAAGAGAAAAATGCTTACTGGTAGCCTCATCACTCAGACATAAGCCACTGTCAGTATTTAGTTTTATATGTTCATCTCGTCTCTTTGCTGTGCTTATGGATATTTGTAAGTTTACATGTTTTTAATAAAAATGATATAGTACTTTGCAATCCTTTCTTTCTGGTTAGCAAGTAATTTTTGATGTCTTTCAGTGTCAGTAAATACCACCCTACAACAAAATTTTATGGTTCCATTAAATAAATGTATAATTTCTGTAACCAATCTGTGTAGTTGTTGCTTTGGATATTATTTCTCATTTTTCACTAAATGAATCATTTTTTTACTCTTGCTGAGTACTTGTTCTTTATTTTCCCCAAATTTTCTTCTAGCTCCAGAAATAATAGACTTAGTGCGAGGAATGTGAGGCCGATGAAAATCATCTTTATAAAATACACTTTGACACAAAGTATATTCTTTTTCTACACAGTTTAAGTATTTTCATCATAATAGCAGATATTTTTCTGGGATTCCCAAATACTGTTTTATAAATTTTAGATGGATTTAAAATGAATTTAAATGAATTTAAAATGAATTCAGCATTTTAGTTCTCTGTGACGAAATAAATGTTCACCTCTTTTTGTTTTAGATTAGAATGCAGGCTCAAGGTAGCTTGTTCCAAGGGAGCATGATTGGAAGCTTTATCGACATATACCAACAAGAAGGCACCAGAGGTCTGTGGAGGGTAAGTACTCTTTTCCTGGGATTATTCTACACTCTCAGTTCCTACAGTTTGCAAAGAATACTTTTTTTTATATAAAGCCATAACATCATGAATTATAATCCAAAAACTAAGAAACTCCTCATCTCCTTTGAAAGGCCCAACACTTATCATTGGCCTTTTATTTCTGCATGTTTGAGGATTGTGTAGGTGGGGAAAGTTACTACGTTATTTGAGATGGCCATTTTGATCTAGTTCACAGTGAATGTAGTTCTTCTGTACTAACACGACAATGTGTGTCTTTTTTTTTTTTTTGAGACGGAGTCTTGCTCTGTTGCCAGGCTGGAGTGCAGTGGCATGATCTCGGCTCACTGCAACCTCTGTCTCCCACGTTCAAGCGATTCCCCTGCCTCAGCCTCCTGAGTAGCTGGAACTACAGGTGCAAGCCACCATGCCCAGCTAATTTTTTGTATTTTAGGAGGGACGGGGTTTCACCATGACCAGGATGGTCTTGATCTCCTGACCTCGTGATTTGCCTGCCTTGGCCTCCCAAAGTGCTGGGATTACAGGTGTGAGCCACTGCACCCGGCCCCGATGTGTGTTTTTATAATGCTTATGTTCAAAACCTGTTAACGGCTGAATGCGGTGGCTCATGCCTGTCATCCCAGCACTTTGGGAGGCCAAGGCAAGTGGATCATTGAGGTCAGGAGTTCGAGACCAGCCTGGCCAACATGGTGAAACCCTATCTCTACTAAAAATACAAAAATTAGCTGGGCGTGGCAGCACACGCCTATAGTCCCAGCTACTCAGGAGGCTGAGGCAGGAGAATTGCTTGAACCCTGGAGGTAAAGGTTGCAGTGAGCTGAGATCATGCCACTACACTCCAGTCTGGGTGACAGGGCGAGACTCCATCTCAAAAGAAAAACAAAACAAAAAACTGTTAGTCTTAAACAATTTTTTAACCTAAAAAGTATAACATGTACTGTAAAATATTGAGAAAATATAGAAAAGTAAAAAGAAAAAAAATCCTGTAGTCCCACTGCCTGGAGATAATCTCTGTTAAACATTTTGTCATATTATCTTTCAGTCTTCTATCTATACTTTGCTTTTTGGTTGTCATTGTTGCTATAACTTTTTAATCCTTAAGTATTGTAATATTAATAAGATTATTAATAGAATATGCAGAGAGAGTGGAATGGGAAATCTATTTGTATACTTTTAAATAAAAATGAGAGCTTTGCTATTTTTCTTCCTTTATAATTTTTTATTGCATAAAAAATTTCAAGCATAAGGAAAAATGGAAAGAACTATGAAATACATATCCATGAGCTGGATTTGAAGACTGTTAAAGTTTGGTCGTATTTGCTTTATCTGTTTACGTGTATACATTCTCTCTCTCTCTCTCTCTCTCTCTCTCTCTCTCTCTCTGTCTCCCTCTCTCTCTTTCTCTCTTTTTCTTTCTCTCTCTCTGTCTCTTTAGCTAAGCTAAATGAAAGTAGGTTGCAGACATCATGGCACTCAACTGAATACTTCATTATGCATCTCCTTAGAATAAGGATATTCTTCTACCCAATAACAATACCATTATCGTATCTAAGAAAGTGAACAAGTCCGTAATACCTAATATCTAGCCCATATTAAAATTTCCTGTTAATGTGACCAGGCTTATTTCCTTCCTTCCTTCTGTCTATCTATCCGTTCATCCTTTCTCTCTCTTTTCTTTTTCCCCTCCCCTCCCCTCCCCTCCCCTCCCCTTCCCTCCCCTCCCCTCTCCTCCCCTTCCCTCCCCTCCCCTTCCCTCCCTTCCCTTCCCCTCCCTTCCCCTCCCTCCCCTCTTTTTTGAGACAGGGTTTTGCTTTGTTGCCTAGGCTGGTCTTGATCTTCTGGCTTCAAGTGATCCTCTGGCCTTAGCCTCCCAATGTGTTGAACTTACAGATGTGAGCTACCATGCCTGGCCAGGCTAGTTTTCTTATAAAATATTTTCTCATGGTGTTTAACTTGTTTATCTTTTGTATTTCCTATAAACTGTAAGTAGGTTCCATTAGCTTAATTAGATTCATGTTAAACATTTTTGGTAAGGGTGCTTCATAGGTGAAGCTGTGTATTTGATACTGCATCACAGCAAGAGGCACATAATATTAGGTTGTCTCATGATTAGTGGTGCCAAGTTTAATTCCTTGGTAAGATGATATCCACCAGATCTCACCATTGTAAAAGATAAGTTTTTTTCCCTCCTTTGCAATTAGCAAGTAATCTGGGGAGTGATAATATTCTAGTAACACGCATATATCCTAATAGCTACTCACCTTTCATCTAACCAATGGTCTTTGCATCCATTAATGATCCTTGAGGTTTGCTTTTTGGTAATAGCAGGGTACACTTTCGTGATATGTCTAATTTAAAGCCAGAAAAATAGAACTAACTAGAACTTTCTTACAAACTGATGACAAGGAATAAACACAGAGGAATAAATAGAATTGGAGATTTTTTCACAGGAGCATGGCTACTGTGTTTTTTATTGTAGTAAACAGTAGTCATAAAATTTACTATCTTAACCATTTTCGATGGTTCAGTAGTGTTACGTACATTCACATTGTTGTACAACCGATCTCCATAACTCTTTAGGTTTTGTAAAACTGAAACTGTACTCATTTAACAACCCCCCATTTCTCCTTCCCCTAGCCCTTGGCAACCCCCATTCTGTTTTCTGGGTCTCTATGAATTTGACTAATATAGGTACCTCATGTAAGTGGAATCATACAATGTTTATCTTTTTGTGACTGGCTGAATTTACTTAGCATAATGTTTTCAAGGTTTATCCCTGTGGTAGCATGTGTCAGAATTTCCTTCCTTTTTAAGGCTGAATAATATTCCATTGTATGTATATACTACATTTTGTTTATCCATTCAACCATTGACATTTGAATGGCTTCTGCCTTTTGCCTATTGTGAATAACGCTACTGTATAAATGGGTGTGCAGATATCATTAGACCCTGCTTTCAATTCTTTTGGTTATATAGCCAAAGTGGAATTGCTGGATTGTATGGTAAATCTATGTTTATTTTTTGAGAAACTGAACGTAACTGTTTTTATGATCCAGGCTAGTTACATGATCTGGGCACCTAACATGAAGAGGCAAAGTACATTGTTTAATGTATTCTTCTGAGAAAGACATGTTTTATTTGCATGTTTAAAATATAGGACTTATTTTTTCATTTCAATAAGAAAATATGTTTGCATTTTGCTTCAAACATGTGCTCATCTTAGTCTGTTTTATTTTCCTGCTCTGATTGTAACATGGGTACTGAAATCGTTTTACTTTCTTCCTAACTTGATTGTAAGAAAAAATAGCACGAGTACAATAACAAAATATAACTGGCGCGTACCACAGAGTTGGAGAGAGAGTAGTGTGGTGGAGACTGTGGTGCTGGAAAGCACAGTCCCCATTGAAAGAGGACAGCTACTCCTTAGCTCCAACCCATTGCTGCCGTGCATTGACGGTGAGCCCAGTGTGGTCAGATTTTCTGACCTTTCAAGAGAAGCTGGAAATCTGCATTTCTGTGTGAAATACCCTGATTTTTACACATTAACAGCCAATTTAGTCTTTTGGAAACACCGTGGGCAACTCAAAACATGTCTACAGCCTGATTTTGGTTTGGGGCCTTACTGTTCACCAAATCAGTCTTCTGTGAAGGGCACCCTCTTTATGAGAAGCAGGTTGAAGAGCCGTCAAGGAAGGCACCCTTTGGCCAGCCAGCCATATCAGTCAAGCATCTTGGCACAGCTATGTCATTTCCATTTCATTATTTTTTTTTTTAAATGAAAGCGAATTTATTAAGAAAGTAAAGGAATGAAGAATGGCTACTCCATAGACAGAGCAGTCCCACTTTATAAATTGAGTTTGGAAACTTAGAGATGATTGAAAACTTTTTAATTTAGTAGTTATCCCAGAAAGCATATGTCCCCATGGTATGTTATTTTCAATTTTAAGTGACACCTAAACACAATTATAAAAGTAAAACATTCATTGTGAACATGTAAGAAGAAATAGGCATAAAAATGAAAATTAACATCTCTTACCCTAATATCAGAGGAAAAAATATTTTGATGTATTTCATTCTAATCCTTTCTAAGAATTTGGCATGTGTGTGTATACCTTTTCCCCTGAAGATAGAATAATAATGTATATAATTTTGTGCCTTGCTTTATTTAACATGATAGCATAAGCATATTCTCATGTCATTAATATTCTTCAAAAATGTGACTTTTAATACTCTAGCAACCCTGTGTTGTAATGTGGGTTGTGACAGGAGCATCGTGCTAGTGAGTGAAACACTGGTAATGTTACCACAGCAGGATATGTAAGCGAAAGACCACTTTCCCTTGGCTTTTCCTCTTGCTTCTTCATACCTTTGCTGTCACTCTAGTGTTTGTCTTTCCTGCACATCTGAAAATTCTGTGAATTAAACTTGGAAGCTCTCTTCTCCCCACTGATTTTTGCTTCATGATTTTATTTATAACAGCTTTGTTGGGATAATTCTCATCTTATAATGATAATTCCCAATAATTCTTTATTGGGATGATTCACATAAAATTCACTGTCTTTAAAGTACACAATTTGTTTTTAGTGTATTCATAGATTTGTGCAGCCATTACCACTGTCTAAGTTTAGAACATTTTCATTACCAGAAAGAAACCCTTACCCTTTACTCGTCACTTCTCATTTCCCCCAGCCTTCCTAGCTGTAAACAACCTCTACTACTCTACTTTCTGTCTCTATAGATTTGCCTGTTCTAGGTATTTTAAGTAAATGGAATCAGGCAATATGCAGACTTTTGTGACTGGCTTCTTCCATTTAGCATACGGATTTTAAGGTTCATCTGTGTTGCAGCATGTATCAGCATTTTATTCTTTTTTATGGCTAAGTATTAATTCCATTGTGTGGATATACCACACTGTGTTTATCCCTTCATCAATTAATGAACGTTTGGGTTCTTTGTACATTTTGGCTATTATGAATAATGCCACTATGAACATTTCTGTATACATTTTGGTGTGAACATGTATTTTTAGTTCCCTCGGGTATATACCTAGGTGTAGTATTGCTCGCTCATATGGTTATCTGTGTTTAACGTTTTGAGGAAATGCCAAATTGTTTTCCACAGTGGCTGCCGCATTTTAAATTCCCACTGACAGTGTATAAGGGTTCTAATTTCTTCACATCCTCACCAACAGTTACTCTTTTACTTTTTTTTTTTCTTTGAGGTAGGATCTTGCCGTGTTACCTAAGAAGGAATGCAGTGGTGCGATCATGGCTCACTGCAGCCTCAACCTCCTAAGCTCAGATGATCCTCCCACCTCAGCATCTCAAGTAGCTGCGACTACAGGCACATGCCACCATGCCTGGCTAATTTTAAAAATTTTTTAAGAGATAGAGTCTTACTGTGTTTCCCAGGTTTGTCTAGAACTCCTGCTCGAGTGATCCTCCTGCCTCAGCCTCCAAAAGTGCTGAGATTACAGGCATGAGCCATGGCACCTGGCCTTCTTTTACTTAAAAGAAAAATGATTATAGCCATCCTAGTAGGTATGAAGTAGTGAGTAATGATGTTTAGCATCTTTTCATTTGCTTATTGGCCATTTGTGTATCTTTTTTGAAGGAAATATCTTCAGATCTTTTGGCCATTTTAAAATTGGATTGTTTGCCTTTTTTGTTGTAAGAGTTCTTTATATATTTTGGACACTAGTCCCTTATCAGATATATGATTGGTTTTTTTCCACTGTGTGTGTTGACTCTTCACTTTCTTGGTGGTGTCTTTTGAGTCACAAAAGTTTTTAATTGTGATGAAGTCCAACTAATATTTTTTTTCTTTTGTCTCTTGGGCTTTGGGCATCATATCAATTATTTTTAGCATAGCAAATGAATTGGAAATTTAGAAATGTTCCATTATTAGTCATTGATTTGAAGAGTGACCTCTGTACTTCAGACTTGTATTTTTCTGTTGCTTTTCAACTCCTGACCTATTTTGTTCACTCTAAGACATCATTCCCTTTGTATTTCCTTGGTGCCTAATGTCACTTGTGTTTCATAGGGTGTGGTTCCAACTGCTCAGCGTGCTGCCATCGTTGTGGGAGTAGAGCTGCCAGTCTATGATATTACTAAGAAGCACTTAATATTGTCAGGAATGATGGGAGACACCATTTTGACTCACTTCGTGTAAGTAGGACGGGATGTGCTCATTTCATTTCCAGCATTTTGAGCACAAAAAGCCTCTTTTACTGAAACCCTCAGGTGGAATTCAATAACTGGTACGTATGGTCTAAATACCGTTGTCTCTCCTATTATCAGAACTTCAAGCCTGTGAACACTTAATAGTTCACAGAAATCCCAGGTGCTATGGGGGCTTGGGTACTTGGGAACATTGTCTAATACAGCAGCCTATCAGAGGTCTATTTGATTTACATTTAGCCATATACAGCCTCTATATCTAATAAGCACATCTATTATTTGCTTTGGTTAATTTTGTTTGAGAAAGCAGACTTTTCTCAGTGGGAATCAGAAAAAAAGGGGTAACATTTTATAAGGTTTGTGAAACTAAAGCACAGTTTTTTGGCTAAAGACTGTTGATAATCTCATTTTACATTTTCTTTGTCTTGCAACCTTTGTGATATTTTGTTACTCAAATGCATTTGGCATATGATGCTATGGTTTGAAAAATTAATGTCACTAATAGATGGTACATGACACTTTCTACTTAGGGATCTCGTTAGGTTTAGAAGCTCTCCTTTAAAAAAGAGACTGAGTTTCAGATTGAAAACTGAAGGGACCGCCGTTGAATGATGTCTCTTTAGAAAAATGTCCTTTCTCATTAGATTCTAGTGAAAGGCCAAGTGCCAGGTTTTATTTGATGGGTCTGAGTTATTGTAGTTTATGTTTGGCCTAATTTCTGTTTAAGTGGGCAGGGAGTGGAAGTGGGGCAATCTGTTTTCTTAAAGTTTTCCTTTTAGTTCCAGCTTTACGTGTGGTTTGGCTGGGGCTCTGGCCTCCAACCCGGTTGATGTGGTGCGAACTCGCATGATGAACCAGAGGGCAATCGTCGGACATGTGGATCTCTATAAAGGCACCGTTGATGGCATTTTAAAGGTAAGTACATTGTGGATTTGGGTTACAATTTGGTTTTCTTTGATGTCTTAGACCTTCCTTCACTTCTTATTATTAGTTGCTACATACCATTTGGAAGGTGAAAGAATCATATTTTTTAGTAGCTTCTCAGTCATTCCCAGGTAGAAAAGCTGTCTCCTTAGCAATCTGCTAATATGCAGTGGTACTTAATATAATTATTTCCATTTGAATGCTTTAGAATTTAGGATACTTTTATTAATAGTATCATGTAGAATTATTGATAGAAAAGACAGCATATCCCCAATTTGCGTACTTCATACAACACAGAGACCCTGCAATAGAAAACCCAGCACTTAAGGAAAAAAAACCTGTACTTTATTTCAGTTCAGGGTGGTGCTGTTGTTCACTTTGGCTTTGAAAGTTTCTGCTGTTGTGTTTGTGGGAACCGAATAGTCTAAAAGTATTACATAATTCCTGCTGATGATATTGCTACCAAAAACAAATTGAGGCTAAAATATGATGTTGCCATATGGTTTCTCTCCTGTTACCAGTTTTGTTTAAGAATTATTATATATCAGGCACCATTTTAGTATTTACATAGAAATTACAGATATTACAAAAGTACTGTAGGTATATAAGCAGATAATCAGTATAGCCTGATAAGTGATAAACTCCAAGTTCTCAATTTGGAAGCATTGAGGTAGGCTCCCCGTAGATGGTGGCATCTTGAATAAGTCACATCCACTGAGTGCTTTGTTGTGTGTCAGGAACTGTCCTAATGAGACTTAATGTGTATTAATTCATTAAATCCTCACCATGACCCCACGGGGTAGACACTGAAGCACTGAAAGATTAAGTAAGCTGCCTGAGGTTTCACAGCTACTAAATGGGAGAGCTGGAATTTAAACTCAGATCATTTGGCCTCAAACTGACATTCTTTACCTCTACACTATGGTGCTTTCCTCATATTGGTGGCCGAGGGTTACATTAAAAAGGATACTGAATGCTATATTGAGGTGCTTGGACTTTTTTTTAACTTGTCAGGGAGATATTGAAAGTTTTTAATCAGGTTAGCTTTGCATTTTAAATAGATCACTTTGGCTTTGTGGAGACTGGTCTACCACAGTGGTTCCTCATCTTGGGTACGCATTGGAATCACTTGGGGGAACTTTCTTGGCTCTCTCTTCTATCTTAGACCAATTAACTTAATCTGGGGAGTAAGGTCCAGGTGTCAGTATTTTAAACTATATCAGGTGACTGCAATGTTCACCCAAGTTTGAAGACTACTAAGGGGATAAGCCTGGAGCAGTAGTTCTTAAAAGTTTAACATGCATCAGAATCACCTGGAGGGCTTGTTAAACTGCAGTTCACTTGGACCCATCTCCAGATTCTGATTTAGTAAGTATGGAGTGGGGCCTAGAAATTTGCGTTTTTAACAAATTCCCAGGCAATACTGATGTTGCTAGTCTGCTGACCACACTTTGAGAACCACTGACTTACAGATAGGGAAGCTGATTAGAAGGCTCTTGTTATCTGAGAAAGAGGGGGATGAAGGCCTGAACTCGAGCAGGACATTGGAGATGTAGAAGGTGGGACAGAGTTAAGAATTAATTAGGTGATAGAGTCAACAGGATTTGGTTGACTGGATGTGGAGAGGTGTGGGAGAAAGGAGGTGTCAAAGATAACCTGGGTTTTTGGAGTTTGTGACCAGATGGTGACATTCATTGACAGAGGCATCACAAGAAGAGGAGCAGGTCTTGTGGGAGACATCAACTCAGTTTGATGTGCATGAGGAAAATCCAGTGGATACATTTGGATGTTCTAGCCCTGACTCAAGAGAGGGTTCATGGATATAGATAAATACCCATGGAGTCATTACGACACAGGTGGTACATAACTGTGGAGAAAGTTGACCAAGAAGAGTAGGTAGAGGAGTTCACAACCTTTTTACCTTACCAGCATACTGGAATATTATAAAATTCTTTCCCATAATAATGACTGACTGAGGCAGCAGTTCTCAGACCCTGGAAAGTATAGTTTGGCAAAAGCCCCATTAGTATTTCTGCATTTGGCAATCACTGGTGTAGAGGGAAAAGCACTAGGCCAAGGAAAGAACACTGCAGAATACCAATTTTTAAGGTTTTGGCAGATAAGGAACCTAGGAAAGACACCAAAGGTGAGGAAACTTAGGAGAGAGTAGTGTCATGGGAGCCAAAGGAGTTAATGAGTTTTATTTATTTATTGTACTTTAGGTTCTGGGGTACATGTGCAGATCATGCAGGATTGTTGCATAGGCACAAACATGGCAATGTGGTTTGCTGCCTCCATCCCCCCGTCACCTACACCTGGCATTTCTCCCCATGTTATCCCTCCCCAACCTCCCCATCCCCCACCACTGTCCCTCCCTGGGCCCCCCCAACACACCCCAGTGTAAGATCCCTGTGTTCTCATTGTTCAACACCCGCCTGTGAGTGAGAACATGTGGTGTTTGA
>CAUYLG010053636.1:0-12454 GCA_963573385.1 Cacajao melanocephalus | reverse complement strand
GAGACTGGAGCGGACCTTCCCGGGCTCCGACGCGCAAGCCCAGAGCCTGTCAATCCGAGGCCAGCACGCCCTCTGGGACGCGTTATTCCGGCGGCGGAGGAACTTCCTGCGCGGTTGCTATGGTTGCGAGGGCGGGACTAGTGGGGGAGGCCCGAGCCTCAGGTACTTAATACGCGGTTGCTGTGGTTACGGGGGCCGGCCTAGTGGGGGCCGTCCGGAGCCGCAGGAATTTCCTTCGTGGTTGCTATGGTTGCGAGAGCGGGATTGCGTAACGGTTGCTATGGTGGCCAGGGCGTGAGTTGGGAGGCTTTTGTGTAGGGCTCGGTCCCTCTTTCCTGCTCGCCGAAGCCATTGCAACCGGTTCCAGTCCCTTCTCGGCTTCTCATTCTCTTCCCGTTTGCCTTTGTTAGCCGAGTTCTCCGGGCTTGAGGCAGAAAAGCAGCGGAGAAAATGGAATTTTCTCTGCGTTTGGTGGCGCTCGGTTTCCCTGGCCGCCAGGTGGCAGTGTTGCGCCGTGGAGTCCCTGCTCTTTTCCGGCCCGCCCTTTGCTACTGAAAAAACGCTGACGAGCCTTCTCCGAAAAAAAGTGGCATTTTCTTTTTTCCTTCCTTGGGGTCTGCGCCGGCAGGTCTTGGCGCGTCCCGGTGCCTGAGTTGCCGCCGCCTGCTGTGGGGGGTCCCTTGGTGAAACTCAGCGCCTGTAGACAAAGGCCTTTTGCTTTTCAAATCGGCCTGTCTCCGGCGGGACTGCCTGCCTCCCTTAGCAACCGTTATTCTGCTGGTCTTGTCCTTTTCCCCCCACGTTGTCCTGGTGCCTGTGGACCTTCATCAGTTGTTTTTTTGTTTTGTTTTGTTTTGTTTTGTTTTTTGAGACAAGAGTCTTGCTCTGTCGTCCAGGCTGGAGTGCAGTGGTGCGAGGCTCATTGCAACCTCTGCCTCGCGGGTTCAAGCGAGTCTCTTGCCTCAGCCTCCGCCATCACACCCAGCTAATTTTTGTGTTTTTAGTAGAGACGGGGTTTCACCATGTTGGCCAGGCTGGTCTCGAACTCCTGACCTCAGGTGATCAGCAGGCATAGGCCTCCCAAAGTGCTGGGATTACAGACCTGAGTCACAGCACGTGGCCCTTCAATGTATTCTTTCATTAGGGAGGGCGTTCAGCCTCACTGAAGAACATTGCCAGAGGAGACAAAGCTGAATAAATAAAATGAATCTTAGCCACTGCCCCATCACGCAGCAATGATCATTCATTATGCTTTGAGTTATTTCCTTAGAGGGTTTTTCATCCATAAAGGTGCATTTTCCACATAGTAAGATTCCTACTTGCATCACGACTTCAACATTCTTCTTTTTAAACCCGGTTTCACATTTTTGAAAAATGCTTTTTGTAACTTTTGTCGTTTTGATTGAAATAATAATGCAAACGTTTTCTGGAATGTTGAAAGTTCCTGTAAAACTCGAGTGCACAATTCATTGATTCGCTATCCAAAGACAGCTGTCACGCTTGTCTTATGAGGGCAGGAGCTGTGGTCTGTATGTGTTCCAGTCTTTTGCCCTCAGCACCTGGAAGAGCACTTAGGACTTACTGGGTGCCTAGTAAATGTGAATTTAACGTACATTTACATTTCCAGTCAATTTTCCTTATACATGTAGAGTCAATCTTTCATTACGCTGGATTATAATATAGCACCGGTTTTATACGTGATTATTTTTTTGTTTCACATTTTGTAGTGAGCATTTGCCTTTGTCGTTAACATTTCTTAAATGTCTGTCTTGCATCCGTCAGGCCAGTTCACTTAGGGAAGGTAATTTTACTTGTTTATAATATTCAAGAAAGAGTTCAGGGCTTTGCATGTAAAACACTCCTTCATTCCATAAAAATCTCACTGAGGCTTTTTAGTAGAGACAGGGTAATTGAGTAAGTTGTAGCCTAGAATTGCCTAGATGGAGAAGGATATTTTATTCTGTGTTTTGATCAGCTTTCGATATATTGGCTGTCTTCCCCAGAACACTGCCCTAGATCAAGTCAATTCATAGAAATGAGATTCTGGAAGGTATGGTAAGGTTATCTGGCCCAGTAGTAAGAAACTATAGTCAACCTAACTTGCTGCGTTGATTTGGTGATGTAATGACATACTGGGGGCATAAAGAAAAATACACTAAATATGAACTTAGGAGCCCAATTCCCAACATGTCGTTGGAGTCAGGGACACCATCACTTGACTGGATGCACTATATGTCAACCAAGACTGATCTGACTGCAGTGGTCTTTCTCCATGTCTAGCTATTACTTCTGAAGCTGCTTTGGGCATGCCTCATATAACTGAAAAAAATTACATACTTCTTACCAAAAAGGTGGAGGGGGCTCACTGTAAACTGTACTGTACACAAATAATCAGTTAATTTATGCAGACAGCTTCTTTACCATAAAGCTGCGGTTTGATTTGGACAAGCAATTCTCCACTAATACTCACTTCCTCTCACAGGGCCTCATGCCGTGCCTTGGGCCAGGGCTCAAGAGAACTTCCTTTCTATTAATAGTTCCTGCCCTACCAGCCTTACCTATTTGACTGAGTCACTTTGCTTCTCTGGGCTTGCTGTTTCCTGGGCCTGCAGCAGGATCCAGGGAGGGGTGTGGTAAGAGTGTCCCTGTTCCCAGCATAGCAGCTCCTCTTTTTTCTCTTATGCATTGGATTTTTTTTTTTCAAGAAACACTCTTTTAACAAAAACTTTGACATCCACTGGTCTACATGATTTCTAAGATTTCCTCTGTGCTCAGTCTCCCACACATGACAGGAAGGAAGATAGGAGAGAAATGAAGTTACGAAAGTCAGTCAGTACAGACATCCATAGGAGTAGCAGCCACTACAATGTAATCGCTCCGCTTAGGTCTCCAGCACTGTCAAGTTACTGTACTGGCCCCTGGCTTAATAAAAAGACTATTTGAAGAGAAACTGTTATCTTTTGTTAAAGCTAATATATTTTTGCTGCCTCATTAAATAGATTAGCCTGTGTCCTAACTAAATAGTTATATAAGTGTATGGACTGCAGCATCACTGAAAACCAAGCTCTATAGAAATTTGAGTCCTTTTTTTGTCAATTTAGTGAGTTTTTCATGATCTATCTTTTCCAAATAGCAAATCACAGTTTTTCCTATATTTGTTTCCTGGTCGCATCTTAGGTTGTATTTTGGTTTTGGCACAGACACTCTTTGTTTGTATTTTAAAGATGTAGGGACCCCTCTCTACAAAAAAACTTTTTTTCATTAGCCAGCTATGGTTCCAACTACTCAAGAAGCTGGAGCGGGAGGATTGCTTGAGCCCCGCAGTTGAAAGCTGCAGTGAGCTGTGATCATGCCATAGCACTCCAGCTTGAGCAACAGAGCAAGACCTTGTCTCAAAGAAAAAAAAAGATGTAAAGAAAGTCTTTACTCTCCCTAAAATTACGATTCCAGAGACTGTATTCTTATCTATTTCAAATCATGTGGCTAAGATTTATTGAGCATATACTGTGTGTTAAGTACTATGCTGAGTCCTTTACATGTATTATTAATCTCATTGATCATAGAAACCTTTGGAGATGGTTACTGGTTACTATAATTATTCCTGTTTAACAGATGAGAAAACTGCTACTTAGAGACATCAGTGCTCAGGTGTGTGACACTAAAGCTGTTTGTATAATGTGAACCCCATGATGACTCAAGGGACAGATTTCCTCATACTTTTTTTTTTTTTTTTGAGACAGGGTCTCTATCACCCAGGCTGGAGTGCAGTGGTGCAATCACGGCTCACTGCAGCCTCGACCTCTGGGGCTCAAGAGATCCTCCCACCTCAGCCTTCCAAGTAGCTGGAATCATACCTGGCTAATTTTTAAAAATTAAAAACAAATCCCAGCACTTTGGGAGGCCAAGGTGGGAGGTTCACTTGAGGTCAGGAGTTCGAGACCAGCTGGGCCAACATGGTGAAACCCCGTCTTTACTAAAAATACAAAAATTGGCCAGGCATGATGGGGCATGCCTATAGTCCCAACTACTCAGGAGGCTGAGGCACGAGAATTGCTTGAACCCAGGTGTCAGAGGTTGCAGTGAGCCGAGATTGTCCCACTGCACTCCAACCTGGGCAACAGAGTGAGACCCTGTCTCTAAATAAATACATGAATTAATTAATTATTTCCAGTCCCTCCTCTTAGATAAGATGAACTCCTTTCATTGCCAGCACATTCTCTTTTGGAGAGAAAACAAAATTATAAGGCTATATCATATTCAGGAACTGAGTCAAGAAGGCCTCCATAATGGATCCAAGGAGCAGTTTGTTCTTTGGTCTTCTGTTCTTTAGTTGTGGCATGGATCATCCATTTGGATAGGAGAGTGCTGCTGGTCTTAACTAGATGTGATTGGATAGACTTCATGAGGAGTATTGCTATGAGAGCAAAAAGAAAAATTACCACTATTTCTTGGGGGAAAAAAGTGCATCCCCAGGACTGTATCCCTGTTGGGAACATTCAAGGGAAAACGTCATATTCTCAGCCACCCAATGATAACCCAGAGGTCCCAGCGATCAGTGATGAATCACTAGGTGGTGATTCATCAAAAAGACATCAGAAAGGTATGGGGGGATATATGTGCTGCAGTCATCACTGACAACTGCACAAGTGCATCCATCTCCTAGATCTGCTGGGATGATGGCTAATGGCAGCTGATGATGGACAACCACCGCTGGAGTTCTGGCATTTCTTGAGTGATTGTGTTAATATTTTTGGTGACATCACTGGTGGCTTGGTTGGCTTCATGATTGAGAGCATGGAAAATTTGGGCATTGGGTTGAGCTTCTTCAGTAACCCACACAGCTGCTTGTCCAGAAAAGCCTGCAACCTGAGACCTGTCCCTTTTGGTGGCAAATTCATCTAAAACGATTCCAAGTCTTTTAGCTTTTTCAGACAGTTCCTGTTCATCCCCTGGAGAGAATCTGTGTTTTGCAGAGGGATGTTCTCACTCTTGACAACGGACTGTTCTGTCCAGAAGTGAGAGTTTTTACTCCACTTCTAAAAAGTTGGTAAGTTGTCAGAATTCTATCCAAATGTGTAATCAGAAAGGGAAAAAGAGATGGGTAACATGACTATCCAATTGGCTGGCTAAAAAAAAAAAAAAGGCAGTGAACCCACAACAAAGTATTCTCCCCGGAAGAAAAAAAAAAACCAATTGTCAACAATTTATCATGTAGCTTTCCTTAGAGTGGCTGGTGTTGGGACTAAACCCAAGATACCCAACCACTTCATCTGGGCTAATAACCTGGCAGGTTTTCCTTGCAGTAGTAGCTTAGGCCCACAGATTTATGATTACAAACAAACACTTCCTTTGGATAGAAACAAGGTAATCTCCTTTGGTGTGTATACTGGGTAGGGGGTGATAATTTTGGAGAGTTGTCAGAGGTCCAGTTTGTATGAGAATGTGCCTCAGATGGCAGCAGTAATGGTGGAGAGATTTCTTTCAGGGTAGGAAATAGAGGAGATGTAAAATAGAATTGACAGGAAAAGGTGCAGAGCCAATAGGTGACATTAGGTTCATAAGCCTGAGCAAGAAAATGAAAAAGATTTGGGGCATTGAGTAAGAGCAGAGGAGAAAGGGAACAGGAAATGCAGAGAACACGGAGAAGAAACAGAAATAGCAGAATGAGGATAGAAGTTGGTAGCGATTATAATTTTTGGCTTACAAAGTTTCTTAATTATAATTTCGGTAAAATGAGTAAGTAGAGATTCCCCAGATAGAAAGTACAAATTCTAATTTTCTTAAAAGTCATAGTAAGAGCTGGTGCCTTACAGCAAGGCAATTAAGGAAATTTGTTGTGATGCAGGGAGTTGTATAAAGTCCATCTGTAAATCTTCAAAAGGTCCCTGAGTTCTGGTTTCTGTCCATGTCCCACATTTACAGTTTGTCCAGGATTATAGTGTTGCAGGTGGAACATACCCTGGGGACATCGTCTGCTACTCAATTAAAGATTTCCCCACCAGTGTTGGCCCAGAGGAGTTTTCAAGTTTGTTTACTGTGATGGATCACAGCCTACACATTTTTCATCAAGCTCCAATTCAGACTGGAAAGGCCAAACAGCAATCTTGGTATCTCCATTGCCCATCTGATGGAAGGGAACATTGGGTTTCTTCTAATATCTCATTTTATTGTGGTAAAATATATGTAACATGCCATTTACTATTTTAACCATTTTTAAGTATACAGGTCAGTTCCATTGAGTACATTCACACTGTTGTGCAGGCACCAGCACCATCCATCTCAGAACTCTTTTCATCTTGCAAAACTGAAACTCTGTCCCCACTGAACCATAACTCCATATTCCCCGCCCCTTCCAGCCCCTGGCAACCACCATTCTACTCCCTGTCTCTATGAATGTGACTACCCTAAATACCTCATATAAGTGGGATTATATAATGTTTGTCTTTGTGACTGTCTTATTTCACTTAGTATGTCTTCAGTGTTTTTTTAATGATGTAGCATGTGTCAGAATGCCCTTCCTTTTTTAAGGCAGAATAATACTCCATTGTCTTTATGTACCACATTTTGTGTATTTGTTCATCTGTCAATGGACAGTTGAGTTGCTTCCACATTTTGGCTATTGAGAATAATGCTGCTATGAAAATGGGTGTGTAAATATCTGTCTGAGTACCAGACTGCAATTCTTTTGGGTATATACCAAGAAGTGGGATTGCTGGATCAGATGGCGATTCTATGTTTAATTTTTTGAGGAACTGCTATTCTCCCTTATCTCTTTTATAGAATTGAATGCTTGTGACTGCAGTTTTCCCAAGATTTCATAGATGTGGTCTGGAGGAACCAGACCATCAGTAGTTTGCTGAACTTGAATGAGAGTGGATTGTTAGCATACCAGCCAAGGACTTCCCTTTTGTTTCACAGGTTTATTTCCTAGCAGGAGCTTTGACTACACTTATATCCAATTCCTGGAGCAAGGTTTCTAGTAAAGCTCAACCTTGCTCACCACACTTAACACAAGTACCATCCACAGGTAGGACACTGTTGTTTCCATAGAATACCAAAATCATAAACCACAGCACTGGCACACATGCTTGTCTAGCTGTGTTGTATTTATAGAGGCCCTTTTATTTCCCTCAGGTGAAGTTGAGGGCCATAAGACTGTGTGTGCAGTTTTCTCCTTGTTTATCATGCTTTCTTCAAAATACTGAGCTAAGTGTTATAACTCATGGATGGGTATGACCTGCCCACCTATTTCTGCTTCTGAAGAGCAGCTGAGATTTCAGGCTTAGGGCTATTAACAAAAAAGGAGAACTCCTTGGCAGTATTAGCATTAATGCCCAACCTCTAGTATTCCTGAAAATAGTCTCTAATTAGTCTCTATAGTTAGTTAGAGACAGACAGATTCATCCTGCCTTTGTCAACAGGGTTGGATTGTTCTCTAGTAATTATGAGGGGCGTAAACTTCAGGGGTAGCCTTTAAGAGAAGACACTATCCTATTTCCTGGGCTTTTAAGCAAAGCGGGTGTAATTTCTAGCAGGGTTACCTAAATCCTAATTTATGGTGGCCTTGTCAAACCAGGGTCAGGGATCTCCTGGTCCTACTTTAGTAGGTGTGCTAAATGATGCAAATCAAGGAGCTCAGAGTGGCCAGTACAGTGACTCATGCCTGTAATCCTTTGGGAGGCCGAGACGGGTGGATCACCTGAGGTCAGGAGTTCGAGACCAGCCTGGCCAACATGGTGAAACCCCTTCTCTACTAAAAATACAAAAGCTGGGAGGGTGGTGGGCACCTGTAATCCCAGCTACTTGGGAAGCTGAGGCAGGGGAATTGCTTGAGCCTGGGAGGTAGAGGTTGCAGTGAACCAAGATCGTGCCATTGGACTACAGCCTAAGCAACAAGAGTGAAACTCCACCTTAAAAAAAAAAAAAAAAAAAAAAGCTCAGGAGCATAAGCCCAAAAACCACCCCAAATACATCTCTTTCATTTTCAGGATTTGGGAGATCTTTGACTATGGCATGGAAGTCAGCCTACAACCAGGGTTCCAAGGTCACTTGTGATTGTCATGTTGGATTGGGGTCAGGAACTGCTTGGGAGGGGGGTGGCGAAGGTCTGCATCTAAAGGTAAGAGGGAGGTGGGGAAAGGTAGGAAGAGGAGGAAGGGGCAGAAAGGAGAGCAAAGACCGGGAAAGCAGGGCAGCCAACAGGGACTGGTGTTATAAGAGGCAGATGCAGACTTAGACCAAGGGGAGGAAGTCTTTGTGGGGAGAAGTCTGAAGGTTTTTCAAAGAGACCTCCATAGATTAGAGTCTGCCTGGATTGTCTCTTTTCTCAGTGGCTTCTTCTTACCAATTAAAGAAAGCCACTCATTGTAAGTGAGCTATCTTACCTTCTTTTTGTTTTAAGGTGCTGAGCCAAAGTCCAAGTTTTCACATATTTAAGAGCCCCAAAGGGACTCTTTCAATAATTCAAGATAGTCTTTCTTGAAGTCACTCATAGAATGTCAGTGGCAATACAAATGGGTATTATGTTTCATGCAATATGCACCAAGAGTGTAAAGTGTTCATGCCTTTCCATCTAGTAAATCTACTTCTGGTAATCTATTAAAAATAACCAGAGCTGGGTGAGGTGACTCATGCCTGTAATCCCAGTACTTTGGGAGGCCAAGACAGGTGGATCACCTGAGGTCAGGAGTTTGAGACCAGCCTGGCCAACATGGTGAGATGTCGACCACCACCTGCAGCGGTCTGGCCTGCAGACCCTGACTCAACGACGGGTGAATGAATGCACTCACACCATTACAGTGATACAAGTGAGTTAGTGATGGCTGCTGGCTGCTTTCACAGGGCGAAATACACAACCAATCCACCCAGACTCCCTCTCCATGGCTACATTTATTCAGTATGAATTTTATAGCAGAGGTTCTAAGTCAACACACTTGCGGATAATTATTAACATGGTTGAAAGAATGGTTTTATGACTGATAAAAGCTTTAGGTTCTGGGCCCTGAGTAAACATGATTAACAGGTAATTCCCCTTTGATCTCCTCCTGACAGGACCACCCAGCACAAAATTTACATGAGTAAACACAGTGGAGACAGGGGTAAACAGACTGGGAAAGCTTTTGATCATCTTCTCTCTTTCCTATGCTAATGTAAATGAGGTGGCTGCCTTCACCTTGCCTCAGTAAAACCTTTTGGCCTTCCAAAAGGTTTGAGATGACACTATAACTTTTCCTAATATTTAATATTTTGCCAGCCACCCCGAGTGACTATCATCAATCAACAACATGGTAAAACCTCATCTCTACTAAAAATATGAAAATTAGCTGGGCCTGGTGGCGGGCGCCTGTAATCCCAGGTACTCAGGAGGCTGAGGCAGGAGAATTGCTTGAACCCAGGAGCTGGAGGTTGCAGTGAGGCGAGATCGCACCATTGCACTCCAGCCTGGGCAACAAGAGTGAAACTCCATCTCAATAAAAAAAAAAAAAATCAGAGATAGATAGTAAAAAATATATACGTACTAAAATATTCATTTTATGGAGGGACAATCTTTGAGGAATGTATCAATATGCTTTCCTCCTACACATTTCCTTGCATGAATTTTCCTAGCAATTACTAGAGTGCATTTTCTAACAGAAGGCAAAAATGGGAAATGAAAACACATGGCAGCTATAACTAAATTTCGAGACCACATTTTATTAGATGCACTCTAAAAAAAAATCTGGCTTAAAAATGTGGCTGGGTGCCATGGCTCACGCCTGTAATACCAACACTTTGGGAAGCTGAGGCAGATGGATAGCTTGAGGCCAGGAATGTGACACCAGCCTGGCCAACATGGCAAAACTCTGTCTCTACTAAAAAGACAAAATCAACTGGGAGTGGTAGTGCATGCTTGTAATCCCAGCTACTCAGGAGGGTGAGGCATGAGAATTGCCTGAACCTGAGAGGCAGAGGTTGCAGTGAGCCACCATTGCCACTGCACTCCAGCCTGGGTGACAGAGACCCTGTCTCAAAAAAAAAAAAAAAAAAAAAAAATTCTGTACCTACTACACACGTAACAGAAAATATTGCACATAGCAACAGTAGTATGACATCTACGACTGCCAGGACCCAATCCAAGAACCTGTGGGGCTATTTATGATGAGCAATGCCCTGAAGTAGATGCTGTTAGCACCCTTAATCTACACTTGTGGAAACAGGCACACAGAGGTGGAGTCAGTTGTCAAGGGTCTCAGGGCTCCTTAAAGAGAGCAGTGACATTCACCAATGTCCCTGGTCTGTCAGACTCTAGATTACACACTGGCTTGCAAAATGCTTTCCTGCCCCCAGTATAAAAAGAAAAGACACACTGGGGAAGTATGTAAAAGAGCCAGCAAAACATTTTTTTAAAAAAATCATGGCAGTCACTGCTCACAGAAATAGTGCAAAATGGAAAGAAAAAATAAGCCATGGAGGAAACTGTTCAAAGAGTACGATCTAAGTGTTATGAAATGACCCTTTTTTTTTTGAGACAGGGTCTCTGTTCTGTCGCCCAGGTTGGAGTACACTGGTGCAATCAATGTTCACTGCAGCCTAGACCTCCTGGGCTCAAGCAGCCCTCCTACCTCAGCCCCCTGTGGCTCCCAAAAGCTGGGACTATCAGTATACACCACCATAGCCTGCTAATTTTATTGTTTATGTTTTGTAGAGACGGGGTCTCACTGTGTTGCCCAGGCTGGCCTCCAACTCCTGAGATCAAGCAATCCCCCTGCCTCTGCCTCCCAAAGTGCTAGGATTACAGGCTGGAGCCAAGACATCTGGCCTATTTTTTAAAAAATCACCTGGAAGAAACTAGTACCTGTATTTGTATTCAACAAATGTCTATATTGAGAAGACAAAGCTAGGCACTGTTCTGGTGGTGTGCTGAAAATACGTTGGTGAGCAAAAACAAAACAAATGTAGTTCCTGTCATTATAATGATCACTTTCTGATATTAACCTTTGAAATAGACGGGCGGGGGTTATTTCTGTTATCCAGCTTAATTATTAAATTGGTTTTGGCTCTTCTATACTACATATTATATTAGCAAAAGACATGAATAAAATTTTTTCAAGTCTTCTTGAAATAATTTGTGGGACACCTTAATGCTTAATAGAATCCTTTAAATTTTTTCGAAAGACATGATGCGAATATCAATCTCATTATGTTTAAAATCTACCTTTATAGATGAAAAACCTTTAAAGAAATAATAAAATATGATTAGTGATCATGGCATGTTGATGCAACTGTGGAGTTTTCATTATATTTTATCTCTCCTCCAGTGCTATGAAAAGATTGATTGTATAAAGAAAAATGATAGAAAATATATTTTATTTTACAATGTTTATCAGGCACTCAGTAAGTTCTAGTGCTCTTGCAGGTACTAAAGACAAAAGACTAGAACACAGACCGCAGTTCCTGCCCTCATGAGAACACAGTGACAGCTGTCTTTGGATCAGGAGTTAATGAATTGTGCACTGGAGTTTTACAGAAATAGTGAATATTCCAGAAAACGTTTACATTATTATTTCAATCAAACGACGAAAATCACAAAAGCGATTTTTCAAAACTGTGAAACCGAGTTTCAAAAGGATGTTGAAGTTGTGACGCAAGTAGGAATCTCAGTATGTGGAAAATGCACCTTTACGGATGAAAAACCCTCTAAGGAAATTTCACAAAGCATAATGAACGCCCACCGCTGCGTGATGGGACGCTGGCTAAGATTTGTTTTCTTTATTCTGCGTTATCTCGCCTGGCAACGTTCTCCAGTGAGGCAGAAAGCCCTCCCTAATGAAAGAATACATTGATGAATGTCCCCAAGCGCCAGGACTACGTCGGGGAAATAGAATGACAAGACTATTCAGAGCAGCAGAATAATAAGGTTGCTAAGGGACGCAGGCGGCCCGCGGGAAACAGGCCAATTTGAAAAGCAAAAGGGCTTTGTCTATTGGTGGTGAGTTTCAGCGAGGAACTCGCCCACGCACACCCTAGAGGGAGAGAAAAAAAAATGCCGCTTCCCTCGGAATAGGCTCGGCGATGTTTTTTCGCTCACGAAGGGCGGGGCGGGAGGAGAGCAAGGCCGCTCCACAGCGCAACGCTACCACCTGCCGACCACAGAAACCAAACGCCACCAATAGCAAGAGAAAATTCTATTTTCTCCGCTGCTTTTGGGCTACGAGCCCGGAGACTTCGGCTGGGACAGACAAACGAGAAGTGAGCGACGGCCCGAGGAGGGACTGCAACAAGCCGCAATGGCTCCGGCGAAAAAGAGGGAGCGATCCCCCTACAAAAGGATCCCCTAGTCCCGCCCTCGCAACCATAGCAACCGCGCAGGAAGTTCCTCCGCCGCCGGAATAACGCGTCCCAGAGGGCGTGCTGGCCTCGGATTGACAGGCTCTGGGCTTGCGCGTCGGAGCCCGGGAAGGTCCGCTCCAGTCTC